>PVJI01005739.1:0-93343 GCA_004026765.1 Micronycteris hirsuta | reverse complement strand
TGTGCTGCTTTCACTGTGGTCCTCAAAACGGTGCATGGGGTGTTGGCACTGGCACGCTAGATCACCTCAAGGGCACGTGTTAGGCCCTTGGTTGGGGCATCAGCGGCCACCCAGGGGCCTGGGGACATTCTCCACTCTCCGTGAGAATGCGATGCGCTTGTTTAATTTATGCCCTCAACTTTGGTCTCCCTGTTCTCCCAGCGTCACCAATGCCAGAGGCCGTTTTGCCCCCTCCGGCAGCCTGGCCCAGATTGACGTTCCAGCTGCCCCCACTGGATAACCGAACCGTCATTTATTTCAGCATCTGAAAGGGCTTTTCCACATAGCAGTGTCAGAACGACATTAATTAGAGGCATCCAGAGATACCACTATTGCTGTTGGGAGAAATTACATTTCAAAAAGTAGACCAAGTCAGCTGTTCTCCCTGAACCCTTCCTAGGTATTGAGCCCCTCCCCTTAACCTTGCCCCGACCCCCAAGGCTGCAGTTCCTGCTCGTCCCCGAGTCTGCGCTCTCACTGGGAATTGGCTGGCGTGTGCCCTGGAAGGGCAGTTCCTTCGTTATCCGCTCTTCAGTAGCCAAAGTGAATTTAGACTTTCCCCAGATATCCATGGGAATGCATCTACTAACCTGTTTTATACACCTTTCAACGATAGGATCTGGGGAACATCCAAGCTGCATTTGTTAAAACAATATGACATCGATTTTCCTAACCAAGTCCAAGGTCACTGATTGGTCAACAGGAGGCAGGACTGGCTTTCACTGGCCAGAGGCTGCCCTGGTTGGCCAGCTCCTTGGTGGCCCGGGATCTCCATGCAGACAAAGCTGACTGAAGGACACCAAAGACGTCTTCGTCTCCCCACGCACTCATGTGGGTCCCCCCGAGTCTGACGGTAAAGGTCCCAGAGGTCCCTTGTGTGACGTAGTCGTTCGGTGGGTAACCCCGTTAAGGAAGATCCACTTGGGGAGACCATGTTGGAGGGCTGGCCTTCTGTGCACACGGCTGTTGGGTTTGACAGCTCTCTCCCAGTCTTGAGAGAGCAGAAGGAAACCGGAGGGCTTGCCAGGGAACCCCAGCACCACACGTCGTCTGGCTGCTTGGACAGGGCGCCCAGGTCCCAGCTAATGACTCAGAAGCGACGTCGTGGGCAGACCCGTCTCCAGGTGAAGGTGACTCTTTGTTCCCATTTGTGTCTCCCACACTGACTGTTTCCACTGGACAGGAAGGTTCTCAGAGCTGGACATGCGCCCTTCTCCCTGAACTGGAACTGGAGATGGCGACCCTTGGAGAACTAGCTCGACATGCAGACCCGTGCTATCTCATTAAACACGTGAGGGTAGTTTTCAGTGCTCCTGGTTGTTCCCGCGCTGGGCTTCATTAGAGACCCTAAAGGACTGAGCTGTGAATTAGCTGGAACCACTCACGGACTTTCCCCATGCTGGCATGATCACAATGCTTGCTGCTTACCAGCTCTGTGCGTGGCTTCTGGATGGAGAGCAGCTGTCGGATGAATCGACCATAGACCTGGCCCTCAAGACACGAACAGTCTAGAGGACATGAGAAGGAATTGCTCCTGTGTTCAGGAAGCAGAGTTGAGTGCCTGTGCAAAGTAGCACCCTTTCCGTGGGACAGGTTCTTGGCTCGTTGAAACCCCCGTCCTTGGCTCTAGTCCAGCGGCTGGCCCCTCACAGGCAGCTTGACACGCCCCCTGCTGGTGGCTGCCTCACCGACCGCTCTGCTGTGGGTGTTGGGAAGGGATGCGGCGTCTTTGTCTCTTCTGTCGGAGTGTGTACCGGCCATGGCCGCGCCCTCACGCACCTTCCCAGACCAGGCACTGAGTCCAGGCTCGCGGCACAAGTGCTGTTTCTTTTGTGACTCGTAGAAAGTGAGCGCCCTGCCTCCCTTCTCTGCCTAACTTTACACCACTTCTCACCACGGAACACACCGTGCGTTTGAGCCCAAACTTTGCTTCTAGTCTCTGTCCCCACTAGAACGCCAGCACCGTGAGGGCCGAGGTTTCGCTGGTTTGTTTCCTGGTGAGCATCCTGTACCCGCAATGGAGCCCGCGGTGCAGCAGGTGCTCAAGGAGTGTTTTCTGAATGCTGAGTGAGTGAATGAATGAGTGAACGAGTGAATGAGTGAATGAATGAGTGAAGGAAGAATCTCTGGGTGTTCCCTCTGCTGCGTTAACTGAACCCGAACCCTGTGCTTTTGAAAAGGAAAATTGGATGGCCGGTTTTGTGGTGTTCCCGGCTGGGTCAGGTGAGAACATCTGTCCAACGGCATTACCATCATCCCATCTTAAATGCCACCAAACACCTGGCAAAGGTCGGCTATTATCTGCTTCCCACACCCAGTGTTAAAATGAAAAGGCCCAGGCCACCCCTAAACCAGCCCCTTCCTCCTTTCCTTATCCGGATGCCGTCCTGGTGAACGGGCTTCATTAAGAAACACCCTGTTAACAATGAACTTGGTGGCTGGCTTTAGGCAGTGTTGACAAATTAACTTTTATTGGCCTGGCAGCTCCCCAGAGGCAGTGACACTATAATTTGGGGGCGGCTGTGACTGTGAGGGAAGCTTTTAGTGCTTGTTTTCATTACAAAGAATGAAAGCGAGACGGTAACGGAGGTTAGTGCTGGAGCCTGGCCAGTAGCGTGAGGATTCCAGCCTTGTGGCCCTGGGGCCCACAGAGGACTCGGGAGTCAGCTGGCGGCCCCGGCTTTCTGCACCCCTCCCCGGCCTCTGCCTCAGCCCCAGCATCACCTAGGGTGACCCTCGCCTCTCCTGGCACCCGGCTCTGTCGCCCTGCCCGCTTCCCCTGCACAGAGCGGTGCGAGGGGGAGAAGACAGCTTCTGTTAGTGCCAGGGCCATCCATTATCACTGTCAGCAGTGCGTGCGCATTCGGACGGAGGCAGACACCGAGGCGAACCCTGTTATTTGGGCAGGACGGTGTCTCCAGCGGTCTGTAATCGTATTTCCATAATGTAAAATCAATACGTAACCATCGGGGAAGATAGCAATTATTATATTGCTCATGGACTGCCTGATTATAGCACATCAGAGAAAGACTTACACTTTCTTTCTTCCCTTCCTGAAATCAAGGAGATTCTGAGGTGCAAAGTGATGACAACAATGACAAGTCGCTCATCCCAGAGGGCACCGAGAGGCGCTATTACTAATAAGGAAAACAACTTTTTAGGGCTGAGCCGAGGCTGAGTTGATTAACTTGTTTTTTTCCTGAAGGAGAGATAAAGTTTAAGCTATAATTTATTGACAATTAGTGAAAATAAATTTCGGTGGCACTGGCTACCGAACTGGAATGAAAATAGGAATGTGAGTTGACTACATGAGAACGAATTCTCCTCCTGGGCTGCCATTTTTCTCCCGCCCTGGTGCTGCCACACACGGACTAACTTAAAGAGCTTTTAATTTGAAAGTATTAATGTTGTGCCTTCTCCACTGGTTCCCATGGTAAATATCCACAGAGGCTTTTATCTTTGATTTATAATTTTTTTTGATAGGCTTTCAGAGCAGTTTAGTTAACAAATTTAAATCAGAACTTACTCTGCTTTGTGCTTTGTTTCAAAGGCCTGACTTGGCATTTGTTTCTTAAACCAATGTTTCTGTGCTCTTGGAACTGAAGGTGGAAATCGTTCGATTTGGGTGTCATCACTTACAAAAGCCCTGCGTCCAGTGGTGAGACTCTTATTTGGGAAGATAGCCCATGGCGGTAACCAATGAAATACCGAATGACAGAGTTTTACTCCATGTTTACACAAAATATGCCCATTTTTAGATCCTCTTTACCTAGGAAAACAGTTCTCATGAACATCCTTCCAAAGACACGCATGCTTCTTGTTATGGTGTGTGGGGACTCCCCTTCACCTTGCCGTTCACGGACTTCAGACACACACTGGAGGAAGGCTGAGCCGGGTGGGCCCGTGGGGGCACCAGGGGAGCCTGTCACATGACAGGCGGTACAGAGGGCCCTGCGGGGGTGTCCCCGGGAAAGCTGTGAATGGACAGATTTTGTCCTTGGCATTCTGGTCCCCCTGAGCTGCAAGATCAAGGGCCTTGTTTCTTCTGAAATCACCTCGCAGAGGGGGCCCCACTCACTGATGAGGAATCCTTAAAAACAGGCGGTACTTCTGGGGGCCCTTCGAGCCGTGGCCCCCGCTGTCTTGAGCGCTGGATGTTTGCTCTCTGTAGAACGTAGATTTGCATGGTGCTCACCGGGCCTGGGGTGCAGGAGCCTCATGGCCATTCCCAGCCAGAGGAAGAGCCCAGGTCTGCAGTGGCGGCACGAGTGTCTGCTCTTCAGTCCTGCACAGACACAGAAGGCGTCCCGGCTCCGAGACGAGGGAGGGTGGGTGGTGGACCTGACCAGTCCAGAGGAGAGCCCTGTCTTTACCACCGCTCCCCAGCCTGCGGCCTTGAGGAACGTTACCGAGCGTACCCCGTATTTTCCCGGTGCGGAGAATTCCCACCTTGCAGTGCTTCCGTGAGCAGCAACAAAGACAGCACAGGGAGGCCGGAATATGGGGGTGCTCAGACCAGGGGAGCTTTGTAGGTGCTCTGCCCCGTGGTGCACTTCACTGGGGCCCCCCCACAGACCTGGCTGGAGCCCCAACACAAACCATCTTCGCGTAGCTTCGCAGAAATTGCACGTGATTTCAAAACTAGAACTTGCGTCTCATCCCTTCTTTTTAGAAAATACGGATTCTGATCCACAAACCTGAGAATGCCATGGACAGTCACGTCACGCCTTGAACTGCTCATTCTGTCTGCAGATGGGTGTCTGGATCGCCCAGTGGCTCAGTGTGAGCTTTTTATTTACCTACCAACTTAAAAGGCAAGGGAGGTATTTGAAATCTGTCTCGGCCTTCTGCACAAGGAGATTATTGAAATTACATTCTCAAGTATGTGTGATACCTACATGAAACTCAAAGCAAGAATCTGGAATGTGTTTCATATTCTTAGAAATAACACTTGCGTCACTTTTCATATTAAAAAGGCTATTATTTTTCCAGATCTGAAAACTACCATTTGCAGAGTTACACAAATCCAAGCCCGGGAGAAGGCTCCCCATGACCCTGGTCATTAAATGAAGAAAATGCTACAGAGAATGGGATGTGGGCCTCCCTTTCAACACCATCAAATAGGACAATGGTACTTGGACGTGAGAGATGGAATGTTTTGTCGCAAATGTGTCATTAGTTGCAGGAGAAAGTGAAAAAGAAAGGACAGAGGTCAACCCCAGCACCAATGGCCAGGGACAGGGAGAGGAACGGGCGCGGTCTCGAGAGAAGACAGAGGGGACGGCGGCATCACCGCGCACACTTATCTGGGAACACCTGTCGCAAAGGCCGCCGCGAGCGCTCTCAGGCAGTGCTCTCAGCTGCCTCTGAAAACCCGTCTTTAGAGCAGAGAGAGGCCTTGCGGGCCCCTCCCACTCGGACCACTGTCTTTCACATGGGGACACGCAGCCCAGAGGGGCTGGGCCCTCAGGGAAGAGTGACATGTAACCCCATGTGTCCCGCCTCCACGCCAGCAGCTCTGTCCGGGACACCGAACAGACTTGCCCTGGGCAAGTCCCTGAAAACGGGTTCAAAGCTGGATGTCTGCGTCCTGCAACCCTCGACGCCTGCTAACGCTTGGAAATAACGCAGCCTGTGTACCGAGGCCCGAGAGTCTGAAGTGTCCAGCTTGCTGCCCCTCCCTGCATGGTAGTGTTGGGCGGGTGGCTTCGCAGTCACGGAGTGACTGGGGTGCGGTCCCTTGTCCTGTGCACACACAGTTCTGGACCGGCAGCTCGTCTGCTGTGTTTCCTTTACTCTCCCAGGGAGGCGGTCTTCCTGGCTCTCATACGGAGGAACAGCGGAGGGTCAGACAGGGTAATAGCCCTCCCCAAGCACAGTCGGGGGAGAGGGGCAGGACAGAGCTGCCAACTCTGAGCTGAGCCCGGGTCCTTCCACTGGGCTCCCCTCCTTGGTCTTATTCCCGGAACCTGAAAGAGCCAAGGGCTCGGGAGGCAGACTGCAGTCGGCGGGCTGGAGCGTCGTCAGCCATCATGGAATACAGCGAGTGTGCGGAGCGACGCCGGAACCGCTGTGTGCAAGCGGGGTGCCGACCTCTTCCTCCCGTTCAAATAGGGCATGGGAAGGGATGGGCTGCATGTGCCAGGACAGCGACCCTTTTGCCTCTGATCCCGCCCGCGGCCGAGCTGTCCTCTCCTGGCTGCTCGCCAGGGCCTGCTCTGTTGCGGTGCATCGTGCCAGGCGCCGGGGAAGGCGGCCTTCCAGAGACAGGCCACGGGACCGTCTGCAGAACCGCAGCGGCGAGGGAGAGACTCGCACCCCCCACCTCTGCTCTTCGAGATCTGGCCATCCCGGCTCACCAGGTGGCAGCCTTTGATCTCAACTAGGTGGCTAGGTTTTGACCAAAGTGACCCAGTGGTCCTTGGACAGGGTGCCCAGCCAAACTGAGCTGTCCCTGCAGACAGCTCTTGGAGAGGGGCTTGGGGAGTTCACGGTCAGACTCTGGTGCCCAGGCCTCGGTGATCCGTCTTCAGGCCTTCACTGCGGCGGAAAGCACGACTTTCCTCAGCGGTCTTTCTGCTCCGTGACTTACACAAGTCGGATCGTCCCCCAGGCTTCCCGGCGGCTGTGATGCGGCATTTATTCTCTGTGGGCACAGACACGTAGGGAAAACTCGGGGATATCTTTCATCCCTGACGGGCCCCGGGGAGCACCTGAGCCTGAGCGATGGGTCACTCTCAGGCCATGAGGTAAAGCTGGTACACGACCTCTGTCCACCTGGCCTCGGTCTCTAGGGGAAGGCAGGTCACAGCACACAGGTGTGTGCTGTGGTGGCCTCTTCCTGCTGGTGGGAGATTGAGACCTTTTCCATGTTTTACAGACATGCTGTCATGCATGTATAATACAGCTAAACTACAGAGATGTGGTTCACACACACGCAGCTCCCAGCCCCAACCCTGAAGGCCATTTGGGCTGATGAACGAGCAAGCGTGGGCCGGAGCAGTGACCTGTGACCTGATTTGACCTGTCTCCTCTCCTTGCCCAGCACGGTGCCCACCACCTGGGAGGCCTGGTGGAAACCTTCTGTACGCGTGAGTGGGCCACGTGCCTGGCAGCTGCATACCCGGGCTTGTCCTGCCCCCGTGTTCAGACTCGGTTTTCAGCTGTGAACTGGGGTCACGGTGTTTGCGAGGCCGAGGCACAGAAGTTGGCACTCGGGCCCGTGGCCCACAGTGGCCACCGCCCGTCTTCGTGAGCACAGCCTCATGGGAACGCAGCCATAGGTGCACATGTTGCCCACTGCACGTTCGACAGTCACGTCATTTCAACAGACTTGTGGCCCTTACAGCTGGAAACAGGCCAGCCGCCCCTCAGCAGATGACACGGGCCGACACTTGCCACAGCGGACTCTGGCTTGAGCTCCTCCCACAGCGTCGGCCCTGCCAGCTTCGTCCCTGACCTCTAACGGCTGTCCCCGCACACACCCCTCGCCCTGCTGTGGCTGTCCCCTTTGTCAGCGATGACAAGGAACATGAAGCGGAGCACATGCCACTGTGGGATGCCGTGCTGGTCTGGGTTCACGTGTCGATGTCCCTCAGCCCCTCATTCATGTCTCTCGTCCTCCGGCCTCTGGCTGTGAGTGCTGCCCCGGGAGGCCCCGGTCGCGGGGGGTCGGCCCAGCTCACTTCTCACGCCTCCCTCCATGCGCCTGGACTCGGAGACTGGGCCTCGCACCAGAGGAGGCCTTTCTCCGTGAGACTGAACGGAACCCTGTGAGGGGCAGCGGGGACGCACCCAGGACTGTGGGTCACTGGGTTTACAGACCGTCCTCCAAGCTGCTGGCCTCTTGGGCTTGGTCAAGTATTTAGGATTTTCTTCTTTAAAGTGACGGTCCCACATGTGCTGACTTGGAACAGCCTCAAAGGCCCAAGTTTCACGATGTCCTCTCCGCCCATTCGTCCTGTTTAGGGCCCCATGTGGCCGACGTTCTGCTGCTCTTCTCTTATCCCCCGCACCCCTGAGCCTGCAGGTAACACCTGGCGGGTGTGGGGAGACGCCTGAGCGGTGAAGGAACCTTCTTCCCTCTGGGCGGTGGCAGATCCTGCCTGCACGCGGCAAGCTTGAACGGAGCCTCTCAGACGGCTGTCAGGTCTTGGGGAGTAGCAGAGGGCAGTGGGGTGTCACCAGCCAATGGGCCCGTCACCACACCTGATGCGGCGGGCACAGAGTCCTAGAAGTGAATAGCTATCTGCCGGCCAAGGTGCCACGTCACAGCAGCTGCGTCACTGTGAGCACACGGGCCTGCAGCCCGTGGGTGTCCGGGTCCCCTGCCCAGCGACACACTACCGCCCTGGGGAACTGTGGCAGTGATGAGACTCGGCTGAGGTTTTAATCTCGGTGCCCCACTTGCCTGGTATGTAGCAGCCTTCACCGATGACATGAGTGGCTTGCTTTGGTGGCCCGTGTGACCCTGCACTTCCTGGGGAGAGACAAGGATAATCCTGGGAGCTGTGCACAAAGCCGGGTAGCTCGTGGCCTCCGTGCCCACGGAGTGAGCGGACGCTGCCTGCGCCACCTAAAGCCAGCAGTTTCAGTGACTTGCCCGGACACCTTCCAAGGGACTGAAAGGCATGATTTTGAAGACCTGTCCCCAGGCACCTCCGTACGGAGCGCATCCTCCTGGCATGCTCACGTAGGTCTGTCCTCACCGAGTGCTCACTGTGCACCTGTTCCTGCCGGGCTGTGGCGGCGGCGCCTTTCCGCCTCCGCCATCCTGTGCGATGGGAGGTGAAACTGAAGTTTTCTGAGATTAAGTGACTTCCCTAAGATCAGCACATTCCCTGCAGAGGCCTTGGAGATCTCTGTGCAAGGAAGTGAGGTTACCAAAGAGTCTCTTATGCAGAATAACTCGGAAGCTCCTGAGAGTGGCCGTGGTTGGTGCCCCGGAAATCCCTGTGCAGAGGGGGAGCTGCCGCGAGAGCCCGCCCTGCTCGCCTGGCGACACCGTCTGCGCGGATCCAGCCGGGAGGCTGTGTCGACAGACCGGGTGTGGGAAGCGAGGCACCGTGCTTCCAGACACACCGATTGGCCCACTGCCACCAGCCAGGTCCAGAGAGCACTGCCTCCCGACCGCGCCCCCAGGGCTGACTCAAGCCTGCTGCGCGATGTGGATTTGGGGCAGCATTCGTCACTTGATTCAAAGCCACGGGCTCCGCGAGGCACGCCAGGTGCCCGCTCCCCTGGGTTGCTCTTAATGAGGTGAAATTCTGCACAACGCTGGCACCTCCACGCTAAGTGGGGAGGGTGTGGGGGTGCAGAGAGAAGTTGATTTTACTGGCTTCTGAGCATTCTTACTGTTATCATAAACTCTAGAACATTTTCCAAGGAAAACTCTGTTGATATTTTACCGTGGCCATGAAATTCTTCACGTTACATAATGGCTGTATAATAATCTCCAGGAAGCAGAGCAAGTGTCCTGTTTTTCACCCTGAGATGCCAGGAAAGCACCTACTTCCCAGCTCAGAATGCACGCCTCAAGCAGCGCCAAGGGTCCCTCATTCTCACGGGACGGCCTCGGAGCTGGCCCTCGGCTCCCGCGCTCAGAGAAGTGGAATGTTAAATAGGCAGGATTCCGTGGGCTGGCTGAAATTGGACACAGTGGACGTATTCACACCAAGGAAATCCACCAGCGCTCCTCCCTCACCCCCAGAGCCAGCCGTCAGAGATGTGTCGGCCCACCTGTGTCCATCCCTTCCCTGGGCCTCTGCGGGACCCAGACACTGGGGCAGGGACGGAGGAGGAGCTTGCCTGAACCTGATTCTTCTCTGGTATTCTGACTTGGAACAGAGGGGCAAATAGGAATTTTGGCCAAATGATGGCCCTGGGCATTGAAAAAGAGGCGTCACATGCAAGGTGGCCCTGGAGCTGCTTTGCTGTGTCTGAGTCCAGAGCTCCGAGGGGGAGGTGGAAAGGGACGTCTTAGGAACAGCCGGGGGGGGGGGGCAGGGGGGGCAGGGTTCTCCAGGACGTGGACTGCCTTTCTGCCTTGAGCCTGTCCTGTGCAGGCCACACCTGAACTCAGGATTGGTTTGAAAGTAAAGTCACCCTTTGCCTTGACCTGTGGCCCCCAGTCCTAGGTGCTCGGGAGTCAGGCGAGCCACCTAGTTTGGGGGTTGCAGGGTGCAGGTCTTGTCGTGGTGATGGAAATGGCAGAAGGGAGTTCCCTACTCAGTGCATTTGAGTTTGAATTTCAACGGCCACACACACAGCGGATGCCGGTCCACTCAGGGGCACCTGGGGCCGGGCTAAGCACATGAGCAGGCCACCCCGTATCACCTCCCCCGCGCCCCCACCCCCCACTGTCCCCCGCTGGCTGCCGGATGGGTGACCACCTCCGACATTCTTGTAAACAAATGGGGCATGCACAGGTGCTGCCCGCGCCCAAGTCCTCAGTGCCGGGACTCCCACTGGACATGACTTACTAATCCCAGGACCACTCTGTGGGCCGCACGGCCTCAGCGGAGCTGGCGGAAACAGATCTCCATGCTTGTCGTCCGCGTGTAAGAGCAGCCCGTGAACACAGCACGGCTCTCCTCTCCCCGGGGGCTCATGTGTGTCCGGCCTCTGCTGGGTTTTATCTGGGTGCGTGCCCCCACACGCACGCACACACACACGCCAGCACGCGCCTTTAGTTTGTGTCCCCACTGGGCACGTGACTGTCTCCCCATCTTGCTGTCCGGTGTGAGCCACTGCCAGCAACATCCAGACCAGCGACCAGGGCCCTGTTTCGACTCTGAATTTTTCTGCGGGAACGTGGCGAACTGATCGACAAGACCCTGTGGACCCCCATTAGGATTAGCTTTGGGGCGTGCACTTCCTCAAATCCGAATGGCTGAAATGGGATGGAAATGCAGATGCCGGAAACATCCTTTACCGTCAGGTTACTGTCGATCTCCTGGTGGGGGTGACTGGCCCAAAACGCGCTTTGCTTAGCACCAGCGACTGCAGAGCGCTGTGTACCCAGGAGGAGGGTGTGGAGAATCAACTCCTTTTGGGGCTGGGCCGCCTGCACTGAGCCGGAGAAGCCAGAAGCCAAGGGCAGGATCTGCACCTGGCGCCCTGCCTGGGGGGCCAGGGCTTGGCCTCACCTCTTCCTCGTAGTCCAGAGGCTGCCCCCCACCCCGACCCAATGCAGCATGCACACACTGTGTGTCCTCCAGCCAGCAGCCCTGTGGGGGACACTGGGCCTTGGGGGTCTGCTGCCCTCACCACGCATTTCCTGGCCAGCCACCAGCTCACTTCACGCAGCAGATGCACCCCGGGGAAGGAGCCCACAGAGCGTCATAGGAAATGAGCAAGCATACGTACCCTTCCCGGTGGGCCTCTCCTTTCTCCAGCTCCTGAATGACCCCCAAGAGCACTTTGATGGTTTCTTGGCTGGAACTGATCAAGTTCTCCATCACCTGAAGCTGTGCTTTGAGGTCCACCACTTCCGTACGAGGCACGATTTGTTGGCATTCTTCACCCACAGCGACCTCTGTCGGACAAGGCTGGTGCTCCGGCCCCGCTGGGGCCATACTCTGCAGGGGCTGGTCACTACGTGTGGGGGACAGGCACTGCGTCGGAGGCGCCTGGAGCCCATTGGGTTGGGCGGCCCTGCTCTGCTCCTCGGCGGCTGCTGGGCCCAGGGACCACGCGCTCCCGGTGGCAGAGTTCGAGAAGGCGGGCTCACGAGCCTTGGTGCCAGGGGCAGGGGCGTAAATGGTGGCCACCTCCGTTTTAAACACCCGGCCGTGGGCCGAGGGAGCGGGTTCCTCCATGTCCGGCGTGGCCCTGTCCTGTTTTGCTGCCCCGTGCAGCTGGTGGTCGGGCTCTCGGGGAGGTGGCCGGGGGGCGTTTTGGAGCAGCGTGTCTGGGCAGCTGCGCGTGCCAGGGTTTCTGCACGGCTGTGCGCAGTTGACCCCGGCGGGCTGCTCCAGCGCATCCACGTGTTCGTGGGAGTGGAACACCAGCGCCCTTGTCGTCTGCACCCGGCCCGCAGCCCACAGCCGGCCCTCCTCCCCGGGCCCTTCCTCGCTCCTGTCTTTCGCATCTGCGACCAGCCCGTTGTTCTGACTCTTAAAGGCCTCCGCGGCGGGGGCACCTCTGAGGGTCCCCTTTTTGCGGTCCAGCGGGAAAGTTTGGTAACACTTCTTAAGGTCTGGTGAGGTCTGCACGCCTGTGCTCTTGGTGACGTTGGGGATGGACCTCCGCGCGGGCACCGTCATGTACTTGCGGTAGGCCGCCCGGTGGGACGTGGGCCTGGCCTCCCGCCTCTCGGCGCCCGGCCCCGCCGGCAGCTGCGCGTCCCGCTGCTCACTCTGTGCCTCGCAGATGTCCTTAAACCGAACCTGCAGGGCTTTGTTCCGCTTTTTTATCTGCCGGTTGGGGTCCAGGGCGTATTTCATCTCCAGGGCCAGGCAGGCGGCTGGTTCCACGTCACTCTCGGACGTCGTGAGCACGCATTTGCCGGCGTCCTTACTGACCATGGTTCCTGCATGGGGAGACATCGACAGAGGCGTCAGGGCATCAGGCACGCACACGCACACGCAAACCCACCCCCAGTGGCACCAGCACACGGGAGCCCAGGTGACGCCTGCCCACTTCCTAATTATCTGTGAACAGGCGAGGTGGTCTCTACGTTAGGGAACTCGGACAGGCAGCGCATCAACAGCAGGCACAGCTGGAAACGCTTCTCCGACATGAAAGCCCGCGTCCTTGTCCACGTGGGATGCGCGCGGTCTCCTTTTGATCACCAGGCATGTTTCCCCGTTAGACAAACCTGTTTTACTACATTCATCAAGAAACCCAGCAAGGCTGCCTCCTCAGCTTGCAAATGATTGTTTCACACACACGTCTCCGCTTCCCGGGCAGATGGTTTTCCAAGAGCGATTTATTTGGTTTGGGTTTTTACTGTTTTTTTTTTTTTTTTTTTTTTTTTGAGGATGACGTGATTAATCTATAATTGGAATGCAAGAGAATTGCTGGTTTCTTTTAAGAGTTCTTGGAAGCCTAGCTCCTGGTCAGCTAAGCGTGGAGCCCCCTAAGTTGAGGAACTGAAATGAACCTGGTTAGGTGAGCCAGTCTGGCTGCCAGGGGACAGCGGGCCACGCTACTTCACGGGGAAGCCATGAAGGGCACGGCTTGCATCCAGGAAGTGAACGCCGACCGTACGAGGAACACGGTTTCCCTGCGTCTACAGAGGCAGTTAGCACCTCTTCCCGTTGATTCTGTTGAGAGTGGTGTTTCAAAATACTTAATTTTTTTTTTTAATTATTCACTCCGGAATCGAGTGTTGCGTTTTGATCGCAACCTCTGGGAATGGAGATGGTGGTGGTGGTTTCAGTATTTGAATCCTGAAAGAAAATAAAATCACAGGGCTTTATGTTTGTTCATCAGGCAAATTCTTCCTGGGCGGAATTATTAAATGCAAGTAGAAAGATGCAGGTGGCCCAGGGCTCCTCTCGGGGACAGCAGCGGGGTAAATGCTGTCACTCTGTTGGGCAGACTCCCAGCTGTGTATGGCCCATGGAAGAATTTTCTTGGGGGTTGAATGCAAAGCAAGAAATAGAAGTATATAGTTGTTGCATTAGCATTTGCTTTCCCGCCCTGCGTGTCTCAAAGGAAAACAGGGGAGGAACCTGGGGAGCCCAGAGGGGCAAGGTCCCTGACCAGAGCCACTGAGAGGAAGCGGGGCCGGGCTTGGGCTGAGGAGCCCTGCCCCGCTGCTGACTGACTGCCCCGCCCTGTGGCATCCTGAGGACCCGGCCCACAAACGTCTCAGAGCACTACTTGGAAATGCCACAGGAACGGGGACACCTGTGGCTGCCACTCCAGGGGGATGTCTGGACCGCCAGGTGTTCGGGTTCATGAAGGCTATCCCTAACACCTTCAGTGCCATGTGACCCGTGTCAAGGAGGAAGCAGGTTCAGAGAGGTTGTGTCACTTGTTGACACCACACAGCAAGTAAGATGTACAGACAGGAACAGGACCCTGGTCTCCCTGAGTCCCCAATCCAGGTGTCCACCCAACAGAGAGGTGGGGCGCATGCTCAGTTCCTCTGAGACAGGACTGCAGGCCATCAGGTGTGGCGGCGCAGCTGGGGGAAGGGAGGGAAAGGCCCAGAGCCCAGGTCCAAGAGTGCGCTATGGAGCAGTGCCCCCTGCGGGCCGGGGTGCCACTGCGTTGACCTCGGGCCAGCGCGGCACCGGCATGCGGTGGGGCGTCACTAGTCCTCCCGAACAGGAGGCGCAGAGAAAGCCCAAGTAGGGCCTCGCTGTGTGTGATGAGCTGGCCCTCACCGTAGGGGACATCACAGTTGTCTGTGCGGAGTCGGGTTTCGATTAAACCAGGGCTCCTTGGCCTGGGCACTCCTGGCACTCCAGGCTGGGTGTTTCTCTGTGGTGGGGGCTCTCCCGGGTAGTGGGGGACGTGTACCAGTGTTCTGGCTTCTACTTACTAGGTCCAGGGAGTCCCTCATTCCCAGTGTGACAGTTAGAAGTGCCTCCAGATGCGACCACATGACCCTGGGGGCATAGCCACCGCCACTGAGAACCTCCCCATTAGACCGTTCCCCCTTGGGTGGCCAGTTGTGACCCGAATGGTGAGGCTTGGGAAAAAGCAAAGTGATGGACCAGGGACCGATGGCAGGTCCCCACCTCCCAGGGAGCAGAGGGGTCCTGTTCTGAACCCCCATCTAGAAATGCCCCCCCCCCCGGCCTGAGCCAGCAGCAGGTGGCACTTCCTCACCCCGAAGCTTGTGTGTGTGTCCGCGGCCAGAACAGTGTCCCCGAAACAGTCACACCACGGGGGACATTGGCAGGAGCCAGCGGACAAGACTTGTTTGGTCTCTGATGCGTCACTAGGTGCTGAGGGTCCTTGAGACCTTTGCAATTTGAAACTCGAAAAGACTGAGCAGTCGTTTAGAGAAACACAAAGAAAAGGCACAGACGACGTCCTGGCGCCGTTTTGGGGGGACTGGGTCACGAGCCGGGGGTGGGACGGAGCTGAGGACAGATCATGTGTATCTTTCACAGACACTTATCCCCACAGGTCACAAAGCCGCACACAAAAGACCCGGTGTCTGGGAGGCAGGGTGGGTGTGACAGGAAAATGGCATCCTGACCCTCGTTCGCTGTCACTCCTGCTCACCCGTCACTGCCTTTGTTGGCCAGGTGGCAGCACGCATGTGCTGCCTTTCTGCCGAGGACCGGTGCAGGAGGGGAAATTGGAAAGGGAGAGCATTTTTACAAAAAGCAATTTACTAGTAATTTTTCAGCCTTTTCCCTGCCACTGTTGAAAAATGTGTGTCTGAATAAGTTTGTTCTACGAAGCTATTCATCATCACGCTTTGCCAGGAACTGCACCAAAATAATTTTCTTACATCAGTGTGCTGGTTTGAAAGATATTCTGAATGTTGACCTCAACCATCAAACTAATAAAACAAATCAGAAAAATTAATTGCCAGTGGCAAAAGAATAATAAAAAAAATTCCTAAGCTCTTCTCTGTTTTACAGGGAGTTGCTAATTGTATAAAAATCATTTCCTTGTGAGTAAAAATGGTGGTGATAAAGAGGAATTTTTAAAAGTTCAGTTGGTTGTTGCTGGATCTTTTTTTTTTTTAAGTAATAGTGACTGAGTTTTTCCTACCTACACGGGTAGGGAAGACGCCGAGGAGTTTTTGCGGTCGACTTATTAAGACTTCAGATAAGGTTGAGTTCCTTTGGATGGCTGGATGACATTTTTCTAAAGCTTTGCAATAGGATTTTCCCGGACATTAAGAATTCCTTTCACGTTAAGGCAGACACCTCCTCCCCAATATGAAAATGACTTTGTCATGAAAGAAAACGGAGTTTTCTGTCGGTGAGAGTCCACGAGACACGCGGAACCTTCCAGCACGTGCGTTCCTACAAAGGCGTGCACACATGTTCCAGGAGCGCTCATCATTCAGGCCACCTGCTCTGGGTCCCAACCTGAAGCCGGCATCCTCCTCTTTACTCCCTTTGCACCTTCTCCTGGACCCCCACGGCCGCCCCTGGGGACACCCTGTTCCTCTCAAGCCCTTGATTGAGGCCGAGATGCAAGACGCTTTTCTTCCCCTGCATCCTGTGTCCCTTTGAGTCCCATGCGCAAAGCCACCGTCCCTGTCCTGGGAAACACGTGGCCTGCCACGCACACGCCACGATGAACTTCCAGAAGCATCTGACATCTGGCCAGTTCCCTGGCCCCTTTCCGCACTGCGCTGGGTGGGGCGCAGGCTGTGCAGAGGGAGACCCTCCGGTGGGTCCCAGCCACAGGCCGGGCCGGGAGCACAGGCCCGATGCAGGCTGCCTCGGACCAGGTATGAAGCCAGTGCAGCCTCCTCCGCCACGGCTTGCCTTGGCGGGGCCACCCCACGGAAGCGTGGGCTCTGGTTCCTGAAGTTAGTCTCGTGGCCCTAAAACAGCAAGAGTTGGTCGAGCTTATTTTTCATATGAAGGTCGTGTTCCAGAGCCCACTGAACGGTGCTGTTGCGAGGTGGAAGTGGCTCGCCACTGCTGAGCCGTGCTGGCTCGGGGAGCTCGGGGCGGCAAGGCACTGCTCGGAATGCAAATGTCTTCATTTCCCTCAAATTAAATTTCACAATCAAGTGCGAGCTGTAAATATATAACCCCTGCACTTTCAGACTAGTGATGGAGAGTCCTCTCTGCGTGCTGCTGTGCACTGATAGCTTATATAATAAACGCGTTTATTCCCGCTGTGAAGGAGGGAGATGGAGAGGCAGCAGAATGCGTAGCCATAGGTCGGTGGTTCATAAACTGTAGTTCCACTGGTGTGGCCGCCGAGCGATCCCTGTGGAGAGTGTTTCGTGTCACAGAGAATCACGTACGGAAACAGCGTTAAGTGAGAGAGCAGGCTGCCACACCACAGCGGAAGGCACTGAATACGCAGTCCTCGCCGGCTCCGGTGGTGAGCTTTGGAAGGTGATTTCCCTCTGGTTCCCAGAAGGGGGACCCGTCGTGGCCTTACGTGGTTTGCCAGTCACAAATCCACGGGCAGAGTCTGCCCACACCCAAGGCGGAAGGACAGGGTCAGGCCTCTGGGGAGTGTGAACACGTGCCTCAGAATAAGAAAACACTGAAATCACTGGATTTGGGTAGAAGTGGTCTCTTCAAGGTCGTCTTTTATTATTTTGAGGAAGCCTTGCACTATATTGGAATGCATTAGAAAGAAACAAATTTCAAAGTATTGGTAGTGTATGTGTGTGCTCGTGGGCACAGGTGTGTTCATCTACACCTGTGCACACGTATACAGGTGGGCGCGCACGGGCTGGGCAAGCCAGCGAGCGTTCCGTGGAAGAAATATCCACTGTTGGGATGAAACATCCGTCTGTCTTCATTCGAAATCAAATGGACCTGACCTGTCGCCTGTGTGGGTGGTCTGAAGGAAGCGCCGTGGGTGTCTGCAGCTGACGAGGGAACTCCGTGGGTCGGCTCCGTTGTTCGTGTGCCAGCACAGATGGACAGAGGGGCGCCAGCACCACCCTGTGCCAGGGTCCACAGGGCAGGCTGCAGGCGCCCAGCAGTGGGGGCTGGTGAGCGGCACGGGCTTTGCCATGCCATCCCACGCCCCGTCCCTGTGTGGAGACAAGCTGGGCAAGCAATCAGATGAGTCTGCAGCGGGACCCTCTGATGTGATTGGTTTTTCCAGTGGCCTTCCTGCTGTGGAGACACCTTGGAGTCGAAGATGCTGGCTGGAACTCAAGAGTAACTGGGTCAGCATTTTCTTCCATATGCCGAGGGAATGCCTGAACATTAGGGCGGGGGTGGGGGTGGGGGGTGAGATGAACATGCTGGTCTTTAACACGCAGCTTCCCAGACGGAGATGGAGGGGGCGAGGCAGGAGCTCCCTGGGAGGCGAACCCCTTCCTGGGGTGAAACAGTCAGCTGCTCGGCCTGCTGCCGGGGCACCGAAGGAGCCTCCCAGACGCAGGCCCTGCTTTCCTCGGGGCACAGCTAACTGCTTATAGATTTTGGACAGTGTCTTAGTTAGATTCATTATCCTGTTTAATTTTCTTTAATACACCGAAATGACATTTTTCCAGACATTTGTTCTCTTCTTCAGAGGCCGCTGATTAAGGGGACTGAAATGGGCGGCCGAGTGGGTGCCCCCACCCTCGGAGGCTGAGCGTTCAGGGAGAGCGGTGCCTTGGCTGGGTGCTGCGGCTCCTCCAAGGAGGCCCATCCCGGGCCCCGTCTGTCCTGCAGGGAGACCTCCCTCATGCGGCTAGCAGAGGGCACTCTTGGCTCGCAGGGCAGGTTTTGAGGCAGCAGAAAAAACGTCCTGAACCAGGCCCTAGTTCATGCACCTCCGTGATTCCAGAACACCCATGTTAACCAACAGAAAGCCTGTAGTTGGTTCCTCCAGCCCCAGTGTAAATCGCTGTTGCCCCCTGGGCGCCCGCTGGCCCGAGTCTCCCGAGTGGGAGCCGAGGAAGCCAAGCACCCATTCCCTACACGGGCGCTTGGGGCGTGGCCTCGAGGGTTTGCAAGGTCCGGACAAAGACTGGCTTTCCTCTTCGTGTGCGTTTCACTGTGTACTTAGATCTCTGAGGCTCAGCTTACACGGACATTAACCCTTGCTCATTTTCTGTGCACGTGGAATCTAAATTAGTAGAAATGAATTAGCAAAATTTTATGATACTGGAGAAAATCAACTGGAAAAACATGCCGCCTCCAAGTGGGACGTTACCTCAGTGCAAACGATTTTGGCTGCAGCCCTTGGCTGTGCTAGCAGAGTGCCCAAAGAGACTGGTTTCAACAGCCCGCCAAAATCATACGCAAGATTGGTAATCTTCCCGCCCCTCCCCTGTGCCCCTGGGGCCTGGCAGTCACCGAAGACGGTAGACACGGCTCTAGCTTTGAGCATAGCTTACAGGTGCATTAGGTGATTGTGCCAACGTCCCACGTGCTCCATTTCCTGGGCAGTTCCAGGTCGTGCAGCCACCATCACCTGCTGGTTTGGGGCCCACAGCACTGGCAGTTGGCAGGCCACAGGAGAGGGGGCCTCCCTTCCTTTGCCTTTATGGCAGGCTCACTCCCGTGCACACACGTACCTACCGCCATGGGCTTTGGGTGCGTTTTGCCCTTTTAATGAGCTATGACAAACCCACATGTATTTTTTACTCAGTGGTATGTTTTGACTCATGGTATATCTGAAGCTAAAATTGGAACATTGATTTTCCCAAGAAATCACCACATCAAAAGAGACTCTTTCCCCGGTGGCTCCTCCCCGTGGAGTCTCAGGACCCCACGTTAGGACACCTGGGGCAGGACGCCTGCTGAGAGGGACCCGTTTGCTACAGTTGAACTCACAGCGTTCAAGGCACAATCTGTCCTTCAGGCAAGGCCGTGCGCACACCCATCTATTGCCATCACAGCAGACCCCCTTGAACTTTCCACGGTGGTGCCCTCGCCCACCACGGTCCTCAGCCTAGCCACGGAGTGGGCTTTGCAAGGTCTCGGGTTCACTGTGGAGGTAGCAAGCGAGGGAAGAAGGGGGAAATGAGCATTTCTCGCACCAGCTTCCTATTTGTAAGGGTGCAGCCAGGCGCAAAGCAAGTGCCCCCCTCACCCCCCACCCCCCGCCGAGACCCCCAGGGCACAGCCTCCGCAAAAGGCCAAGGGCACAGTTCACTTGTGTGGCCTTCCTGCCACCGTCCGTGTGGACAGCTGTCTTGGCTGGACGTCTCCAGACTCAGGTCTCATTCTTGGGCTAAAAATGATGCAGGGGCGGTTTAATCTGCGTGGAGCAAGGGGCATGAATGAAGACCTTCCACGCAAAGTGGGTGAGCCTCTTCTTTCCTCCCACTGCATCTGACGGGGAACCGCGGAGAGTTCACCCCACCAAGAGGGCTGTTACTAGTCCGGACAAAACTCCGACTCGGCAGAGACAGCACGTCCCCTTAGACGAGGGAACTGGCGAATGTTCTTTGGGAGCAACTGATAGTTCCTCGTTGCTGGTGCCCTCAGCCAGAGTCTGAGCCGCCAGTGCCCAAGGTGCCCTTGTGAAGGGGTGGGGAGAGAAAGAAGGAAAAGCAAAGGTACCCATACATCGCACCCTTCAAACTATGACACCGTGATAGCTGTCGTGGTTTATTCCTTGAATAAATTCTACTTCTTCTCAAGCCTGGTGTTATTTTCTCTCCTGCCAGGTCAGTTCAGTTGGTCCTTCCGTTCTTTCCTTCACCAACGGCTGCTGTGAACCTCTGTCTTGTCTGTGCATGATAATAGCAACTATGTCAGAAAAAGACAAGTCACCCCCCACCCCCAAACCCCGTCCTTGTGCATAGGAAGCTCAGCAGCGCCTCTGGTGGCCTGGAGGACTCGGTGGTCCTTCTCGGGAGGTGGTCTGGCACACAGCTATGGCCTGAGGTCCTGGGGTGGTCCCTGACCCACCCAGAGATGCGGATGCTATGCTCACGTGGGCCGAGCATGCAGCAGAGGCGCCCGTGTGAAATGCAGGACTGAACTGGCTTAAAGGGGCATGGAGGGGCTGTGCCCCAGGTCAGAACAGGGTGGTCCCTCATCCCCGTCATTCCCAGGACAGCCAACAGGTGTGGCAGTGTCTGCCAGCCTCGTTCCATCCTCCCCCACCCAGTCCCCGCCCAGTCACCACCCAGTCCCAGGGGTTTTGTTTTTCCTTCCTGTTGCTTCACCAGTCGATGGATTTCTTCCTTCCCATTCCCACCGTGACCTTGGCGTTCTCGCCCCCTGTCCCGGGCTCCCCACCCCCGCCAGCAGGTCCTGCTGGTCCAGCTTCCAAGTGCCATATCTGTCCTCTCTGCTGACGCCTACGAGAGTCCCATTTCGGTAGCGCTTCCCCAAGACAGGTGTTCTTTATTGAAGGTCTGCTAGAATCTTTCTCTCCCGACTCATCTCTCTAGCTTCCCCACGGCTGCTCAGAACCCCTCTGTCTGCTGAAGTCACACAGCTCCCACACTGTCTCAAGAACACACCATGGTGACTGCCAGCTTTGCGTCTTCCCTTCCAGTGGGTCACCCCCCAGGACTGTGCCCCTGTCCTCTGCCATGACAGCTTCTGTGTGAGGGCTCAGGCCCAGTCCTGCCTCCTCCAGCCACTCTCGTCCTCACGGCTGCTGTCACTGCCCCGTGACTGGCACCTGTGTGTCTGGGTGACCCAGGGGCTGGACACCCAGGAAAATGAGGCACAGGCAAGACATACGTGTGTGGATCACACCTGCCCACAGTGCTCAGACCATCATGGGTAAAAGGAGAAGAACGTGACGGAGTGTCCCCGGGGCAGTCAGGGCAGCCCCCACCCAGGAGACACATTGAATAGGCCTGACGCACGAGTCTCTTTCACGTGTCAGTTCTAACACAGATGTGAGTGCGTGTAGACTAGTCCCCACCCCAGCACCTCCTCTGTCCTGAACTCAGTCAGCCCCCATCCTCTCTAATCCATTGAAGAAAACCACGGTAAACATCACTGTGTCGTCCCGGCTGGGGCCTTGCGCGTGACCTTTCCAGAAGGCTCAGGAGGGGTGGATAATATTGTTGGCTTCCTCGGATTCTCTCTGTAGAACCTGGACCTCACGTCAGCTGGGACGTGGCCGTGGCTAACTCCCAGGTGGGCTAAGGATGAGCTCCGTTCGTTTGAGTAAAACCACGGCCAGAGATTTCCCTCCTGACCATGAAGCAACGATCTTGAACTTGGTTGTTTGCAGTATTACGTTAACTTTTCTTTTTGAGTCCTGATGGAGGACAAAGAGATGGCCCACACACTCACAAAAGTGAGTTTGCATCATTTCTATTTCGTCATGAATACATTGGGCCCTGACCACATATTTGTCTCGATCTGCTGGGGAGTGCCCGGAGGTCCGTTATATTGTCCAGCTTTCCTTTTGGGGGAGGCATGCAGTTGTGGCAAAATAAATTAAGAATTTAATTCAAAAATCTCAGTAGCTTAGAGCAACACGAACATTTCAGAGTGTGGAATCGGCTGGTCCGGGCCCTGTCGTCGGAGTCTGGGCTCGGCTGCTGGGGGTGGGCACCTCGGACCTTCAGGGAAAGATCAGTCGAGGGGCCCGAGGGCACCTCTGAGTCAGGCGACTGGGGAGCAGGGCGTGTGTTGGCGCAGAGGTTTTGAATGAAATAAATAACTTCTGTTGGGAATGCACAATGCAGAATTGTATTCCATAAATAAGGTCAGTGATTAGAAATATAATTCTGCACTACTCTGCGTCTGTGAAGATGAGCATGGAGAGGAAGGAAAAGGGAAACGAGGAGCTGGAAAGAGAGAGACAACAGGAGTGTGAGAACCAGACAGACAGACAGATGGACAGACACAGGAGGGGCAGGGCCGCAGCTCAGGACAGGCAATCCCAGTCAACCCCATCCCGCCTGCTGTGACGGGGGACAGAGACGCCTGTCCTCCTGTCCTGCTGACGGGAGAGCTGCCCCGTCAGCTTTCCCCCGACTCCTAAGGGGGGCAGTTACAACACCCCGTCTCCTCCCATCCGGAATGGAACTGGACAGTTCCTTCAGGGGCAAAACAGCAGTCCAGGAGTGGACAGGCACCCGGGCAGAGCCCCTCCAAGTGGCCGTTCTGTGAAGCGCAGGTTACATGGATGAGCAATCAGATGGTAAGTTTCTGTTTCTGCGTTCTGCTTCTGCCTCCTAACCTGCCCAGCAGCTCCTTGGAACGGACAGCCTCGTCCTTCAGCAGGATTCTGGGAAAGGGAAGGAGAACTGCAGGATGAGGCTGTGCAGGCTCAGGAAGAGATGTTAGCGCCGTAGTGGGTGAGCCGGGCCGGTGATGGGACGGCTCTGCGTTAGCGCTAGAACCCTGCAGATACGCTTTCCGAGGCGAGCGCACGACTTTGCGAAACCTCAAATGACCCCTTTACACTCCGGCCTTCTGGAAGCTTTGGTGGAGAGCACAGGTGCTGAGGAAGTGGAACCTTTGACAAGTTCTGTGTTTGTTTCTTTGTTTCTTAAGAAAGCAGTTTAGCCCTGGCTGGTGTGGCTCAGTGGATTGAGCACGGGCTGCGAACCAAAGGGTCGCCGGTTCGATTCCCAGTCAGGGCACATGCCTGGGTTGCGGGCCAGGTCCCCAGTGGGGGCCACGTGAGAGGCAACCACACTGATGTTTCTCTCCCTCTCTTCCTCCCCTTCCCTTCTGTCTAAAAATTAATAAATAAAATCTTAAAAAAAGAAGGAAGCAGTTTAGACACAGGGGAGAGTCGAACCCAGAGCGAGGCTCTGCCTCCACAGGGAGGAACATAATATGCATTTTCCTTCCCTGGTCTTGGCTGTCTAGAAAAAGTCCGCGGGTCCCCAGCCCAGTGCCAGCCAGCCTGTTCCGGGGGAACGGCTCGGGCAGCAGGGCTATTTCGGTCACTCACCCGTGATGAAGAGCTGCAGCCCACGCAGTCCACGCCGTGGCTCCTCCCCACCCCCAACGCTCTGCTATTTCCTGCCCTGTCCCCAGCGCTTAGAGCAGCTCATAGCAAGAAGAGGGGCCCTTAAGTGTTCTCTGAATGATAGAACAAGTGAGTGACGTCCCATCTAGGGGAGCGAGGACGGCCAGCCCCTTTCCCTTTTTTCCTAAAATGAACCTGGGACTCAGCCATATTGGGGAGATCAGCAAAGGAGCACCAGTGGCGGCGGCAGCCCTGGTGACTGGTGGCACCAGGGCTGTCCGTGGCCTCGCTGGGTCTCCCCCTGTGTCAGCAGTGAAGGCAGGTTCACTTTCCGGTGGGGAGGGGGGTGGTGTAATGAGTCAGCAGTCATGGTCAGGTTTAAACTACAGCTCCTGTGCACTGTCGACTGATTATCGAGTGACAAATTCCAAGTAAACCGCCCCCTGCCAGGTCCACGGCAGGACAGAGGATACACCACACACCTTTGTTCTTCAATGTTTCTGGTAGAGGTTGCAAAACACCCAGAATTCTGTTCCTTCCCAGGAATTCCGCGGCAGGAGGCAGCTCTCCAAAACCACGGGTCTGGGCTGGGAGGGCACTTGTTAGTGCCAGTTTTGCTGGTGAGTGGTTCACTCGCAGACTTCGCGTGTGGGATTCTGTATGTTGCCGAGGGGTCCGTCCTCACCGTCCACAGTCTGTCCCTGACACGGCAATTCCCGGCTCTGCGGCCTCCTGTGATTCTGAAGCACTGGACTTGAGAGTCCGACTGCCCGGTTTTCAGTCCTGGCCCTCCCACGAAGCCGCCCGAATTCTGAGCACATCCGTCAGCGGAGAGAGGGGAGTGACGCTCCGAACTAGCACCCCACAAGCCCCGGTGCCATTCCTCACTGTTCGTGCGTTCTCACACTGCGTTCTCCACACACTTTCAGAAGGGCACATTCCCACTATCATAAAGGTGGGGAAACTGAGGCTCTGCCCGGCATTGGTGCCTGTGGTGCCTGGACACTGCTCTCCCACCGCCGACGTGTGATGCGGGCTCCGTAGGCAGTGCCCACGCAGCCCTCAGGATGTGGTCCCGGTGCCGCTGCTGCGGGCGACGAAGTGATGGTGACCAGGGCACCGCAGTTGGGACCATGACATACATACCACGGATGACGCCGGATATATTCCTTGAGAGAAACACGCCTGAGAGCTGCCTGGAAGCTTTCCACTGTGAATGGCTGATGAAAAAGTCATCTTGGCTTTTATTTTATTGCTGCGCACACCAGTGGTCGTTTTCACCGACTCTTTAGGTCTGGAGTTCGAACTGATGCTTCAGTGGAGAATGTAAACGGCCACTAGGAATGACTTGAGAGCCTGGAGCCCTGGATTTCCATCCGTTCTCTGCCATGGCCATGGCCACACCCACAGAGGGAGAGGGCCTCCACGGGCCCGCCCCCCCCGCCCCCCCGCCCCGCACCCCGGTCCGGTGAGAATCTGAGCTGTGGTCAAAGAGCCAGGGGTCCACCCAGATGCAGAGTCCCCTCTTTCAGCCCAGCCCAGGGGATTTCTGCCACACTGGCACATCTGGAAGGTACAAGTGATAAAAGAGAGGGGGGTCAGTAGTACTACATAGGGTGCCAGATATACCGAGCAAGAACCAGACGAACGAAGCAGTGGTGGGGACAGCTCCCAGCGAAGCCTTCGAGCTGAGCCAGGGGCTGCTGTGAACACACACACAGCCGAGAAAAGCGCCGGTTCTCGGGTTCATCCAGCAGAACGTGCAGCGCCGAAGTGGGAAACTTGTCTTTGTCAGCGTCACTTCGACTTTAACTCTACACTCGCACGTGGCAGGAACTCTTCTTGGGGGCGATTCCTGGCCACACCCTCCGAGCTACTGGAGTCTCGACTGCAGGACAAGCAGGAAACTTTGGAGCCACGTGATTGCAACAAGGAAGAAAAAAGGAGGAAAAAAGGGGAAAAGCCAGCCTTTATGTAACACTCCGGTATCGACTAGAACAAAGTGACAAATGGATGGGCCTGGCGCCCCGATCGATGGGGTTGGAGCCGTGATGTCAGTGAGGGGCGAGGCCGCGACTCGGGGCGCCCCAGGGTTTTGGTCAAACCCCCGGGCGCGCTGCCCTCAGTGAGGCCGTCAGCGCTGGGGGCATTTAACTGGATGAGAGCGTTTAATGTATCTCAGAGGCAGACCGACTTTCTCGTTTCTTCTCAAACCTTTCTTTGACCCTGACACTAGGTCAATAAACTCCAAGACATTCTTTCTCTACAAATTCAGCTCCTCCCCACGTGAATTCTTCCCAAAGGAAACTAAGGCTGAGTTTGGCAGCAGAAAAACCCACACCTCTGATGCACTGTTTTCCTCCTACATTGAGTGGCTGGGCACGAGGAACATCGCGTCTGCACGCAGCGGTCGTTCTCACACACGTGGCCTGCTCCGAGCCTGCCCGTTCACGCCCGCTACAGCAACGGGCACTGCGAAATTCGGAAGAAGAAAACTATTGCCCAGTGTGGCTTCCCTGGGTTTCCAGCAAAACCACGGGCCAGGTTCACTGCGAATAGCCTCCTTCGACATTTGTTAGTGAGCCTGACACTAGATGGTGCGCTTCCTAGTCCTTTATCGTTCCTCGGCATTGTGAATCCCTCAGTCCGCTTCTCTCCTCTTTGAAAGCGTTCCGTATGGAAGTCTTAAGAAGTGAGAGGTGATGAAACACTGGAGCTTTTAACTGGGAATATTATTTCTAGACTCCAGCTCAGGTTACTAACAGTGCACATCTGTCCCCAGAAACCTGCTGGCTCCCCGACTTCTCTGTTGTCATTGATGTCACCCGCCACCACCGCGTGTGCCTGGGGCATACTCTTTCACTCCTCTGCGTGTTGCCACATTACCAAGGTCTGCCACCAGGATGTTTCTGTCACAGCTGCCCCCTACCGTCTGTGCCCAGGGCCATCAGTCACCCCTGGTGCCAGTTAGTTCTCCCTGGTCACACCTGTCCACTGGGCTCCAGTGCCTCTTCTCTGGTTTGCCTCTATCGAGACGTCACCTTCTGGAAATGCGTTATTGTCAGAACCTTCCGTGGTCCCCCACTGCCTGTCCTGCTGGTTCCTCCTCAGACTGGCTTCATGCTGCTTTTCCACCCACTCTCCCGTCTCCTACCTGAGCCTTCCCCACTGTCTCCTCCCATTCTTCCGTACAAGTCCCCCAGTCCGAGCACCTGACCGCTAGGCAGAGGCCCAGCGTGCGTGTGTGTTGGGCCTGGGAGTCCCCTGTCTGCCTGGTCTCGGCCTGGGCACCCCTCCCTCCAGGAGCCTCCAGAGGAGCCCTTCACCCTCTCCCTGCCGCCTCCTCTCCCTCTTGGACTGGAGCTTCCTGAGGACCCACCACTTGGACTGGCGCCACGTCTCTCGTGGCCGTGGCCTCGGCTGCTCCCCCCCAGCACGTCGGCACAAGCCACGGTCCTCTCTGGACAAAGCCATGCGTGCTTGTTCCCTGTGCCTGCCACCACCACCGCCACCGCTGTTCCAAGGAGGCTCTAACTGCGAAACCAAGCAGGCGTCATGAAGCAGCGTGCACGGTGCGCCCCCCAGCGGTTCCTCCGCTGAGCAGCGGCAGCGAGGCCCCCGACCCTCAGCAACCCCCTTTCCCTCCGGAGGATGGAGGCCGAGAGAGAGACTTTTATTTGCGAGGCTGCCTGTCGTATTTTCGGCATCCCGTCGTCTCCTTTCCGTGTCCCTCGCACGTTCTCGTTTCCTGCAGTTCGTTTTCTGCCCAAGGCTAGATTATTAAGGACTGAATTGGAATTTTCCATCATAACTGCAATATAAACTTCGGCCAGCATTTTGCCTGCTAAGTTGTTTGAGTTCCTTCCCCCCTGTTGTGGCTCGAGTCGTGTCACTTGGGTGGCCCCACAGAACAAAGTGTGGTCCCCTCTCAAACTCCCTAACGGAAGGCCACGGGGCAAGCCTGCACATCAGTGGACACACTGCACTTGGCACAGTCAGCTCAGTGCTCCGTGGAAGCAACACTCACAAGTGATGACTCTGGAGACAGTTCCTCCCAAATCCTTTCGAAAGACGGCATTAATCAGAAGGTGTGTCACTCAGACACGTGGTTTTGTCCCTGTCCCTAATACATGCTTTTCTGCACTCTGGTTCATGGTCTCCCTGTCCCAGTTTGGGCTGGAATACGCACTTGGCAGAAGGACTCCGAGCTCTCAGGTTAGAGTGTTTTGTTTTTATTTAGATCCGCGGAGTGTCACTTGATGACATCTTTGTATGCCTCCGCGTCCCTCCACTCGCCCTTCATGGCACGGATGGCGGATGCAGCGCACAGGACCCGAGCGCGGCCTGAGCGTGCCGACAGCTTCCGGCCCGAGGGCTCTGAAAGACTGCCGACTGGGAGTCGGATTTGGAACCAGGAACTGTCTCTGAAGTCACGGTTTTTCTTACTCTGAGGCTTAGGAGTCTTGGTTGCTTAGACACATCCTAGCCCCTCCACTTCTGGAACAGATACACCATCACACCTGGTCCAGAGGTTCGAACCCGTGCTGGGTATGCCTTCCTCTGCAACCTGAGGTGGCGTCTGAACACCTGGTTTTTAGGAACCTGGGTCCCCACAGCGCAGTCCCAAGTGTCTGTTCTCTACTTAATCTGTGCGTAAAATGTACTTTGTACGTTAAACCGATGAAAAGTTAGTGCTTTACCACGTTTACGGTATAGGTTAGCTCAAGTATCGGATCATAAGGCTCATCCAAATGTTTGCCTTCGAATTTCACGGCCATAAAAGCATCGTCCTGTCACATCCGTCATCCTAAATTTTGCCTTAAAATGTTGAAGTCATTCAATAATGTTATGAAATATTAAAATCAAATCTGTGAGGAGACTAACAAGGATCTGCTGCATGAAGGATGTTAGCGAATCTCGGGCTGGGGGAGGAAGGGCCCCGTGGCACTGTGGTGGGGACGGGGTGTCACAGGCATGACAGAGGAGTCTGAGTGGCCATGCCTGGGGAGTCCTAACGACCTCCCACATCCAGGTGACCGTGGCTGGCCTCAGCCACGCATCATCCGGGGGCTGCTGCTGCTGGCTCATGCGTCAGCCTCCACATGCGCCTGCTCAGCTCCCTGGTGGGCCCAGAGCTTTAGGGTCATGTAGGCTGGGTGACCCTGTCACAGCTGTCCTAATCGATGCCGGCCCATAGGGGTGCCGCTCTGTCCTGTAGCTACGATCTCTCTGTCACCATCCCCGGAGAAGCAGCCCGGCCTCTGCTTCCCACAGCAGAGGACTCAGTAGTTGTCCCCCTAACTGCGACAGTCACGGGTGAGCGCAGGCAGGAGAACACGAGCGTCTGCCTAAGCGGGCACAGCTGTCCAGCGGCTCGGCTGCGCTCCACCGTGAGTTCGGAACGTCAGTTTTATTTTCTGACTGCTTATTTCCACGAGTGGGAGTCTTCCTGGTAGATGGATGCCTTTCATGCACGAGGCTTTCGTTTGTTTACTTATTTACTTAATTTCCTTTTCTTTAACAGAGGGAGACACAAAAAACAACAATCCCCTCTCCTGCCCTGGGGGAAACGGCTGTGGGAGAGGAGCCCGAGCCCCGGCATCAATAGATTAAGAGAGCGTCCGGCCTTCCAGAGGGCTTTTGAAAAGCTCTTTGTGCAAACAGGGAGCTTTCCGGCTTTTGCCTTTCTCTTACCCAGGCTTGGTGCTTCTCAATAGGATAATGGGCCTGGTTTAAGTCAAAGCCCGACGTCTTAGTCACAATAATAAAACATGGAGCCGTGGCAACCCCAGCAAGTTTAAAGGCGTACCTTGCTTTCCAAGGGCGCCCTGTCTGTGAGGAGAGATCTTTCATTTCGCGACAGACATTAAACGGACCCCTTCCATCTGTAAGGAAATGATGAGTTTTGTGACGTGAAGCCAGGCTCCAACTCTCCGTAGCTAACATAATTTATGCCAAACCATGCAATTAGCGGTAGCTGTGCTAGACGCTTTTTTTTTCCTCCAAACGCGCCGCTCATAAAGCCCTCGTGAGGAGCAGTGCCATCTAATGTGGGTAGTAAACATGGAGAGTAAATTATTAATATCTGGTGAGGCATGCAGATGGCAGGACTTCCATTTTTCCTCTGAGCTGCTTGTACGCCTTTGCTCATCTTTCTTGCCAAAAAAAAAAAAAAGGCAAAGATAAATAAGAACTTTTCTCTGAAAAGTAACATGCAACAGGACATGGATGTAATAAATAGCACAGTGCGATGGGCAAACGCCTGCGCTTCCTGCCTCCACGAAGTGGATGGTGACTTTTGGCTCCGTCTGTAGCATAAACTGATTAAGGTTGGAGCATGTTCATCTATATGCTACTCACTGGGAATGGCCCAGGGCGGGTGATCAGGGTGCTGGTTTTCAGTCAGATTCCCAGCCCTGTAACCTTGACATTCCCCACTGGCACATGGAAAGGTAACCCCCCAGCAAACCCGCGTCCCGGGGAAAAGCTGCAAGAGCGCGCCCTGGCCTCACCCTCTGTCTAGAGACTTGCGCAGTGATTGCCTGGGTCCCTGGCCAAGGCAGGGCTAGCCCCAAGTTCCTTCCCGCTCCGGCCAGTTCACCTCAGGAGGCTTCCGCAGGATTTGAGCGCCTAAGCAGACAAGGTCAAATTCAACGGCGTCAAGGCTGCTGCTGGCTCAGGGGCCTGACCTGGCTCCCAGCCCCCAGGCCAAGCCCTGGAGCAGGAGAGGGGCCGGGCCTCAGCTCTGCTCTGTAGATGAGCCAAAGGCACCGTCTTCTCCCCTGTTTACTCCAGAGGCACCCCTCCTCCCCGCCTGCTGGCACCCCTGAGCCAGGCTCCGGCTCCCTGGGGCACATTTTTGGGTCATAGAATGCTGAGGTCACAGGGACAGGCTCTTTATCTGAGAAATGTTGACACCGACCATGAACCAGCAAGACGCACTCTGGCTCTTGACTTTGGGCTCCAGGCGCTGCCCTGGCCCGGCCCTGGCTGGCCGGCAGAAGCCCTCCTCCCTCCTGCTCTCGCCTGCCTGCAAGCCTGCCTGCTCGGTCTGCAGCGCCGATTGGTTTCCCACTCCTGCCCGGCCTGACTCCGGGTGACTGAGCCCAGAAGCCCCGCAGGCGCAGACCCCGGCCCACAGCCCCCGGGGAAGGTGCCTACCAGAGTGAGCCCTGGCACCACAGAAGGAGACGGGCATTTCACGTGGGCATCTGCCTTCCCTCCTGCTCCCGCCTCTCCCCACAGGGCCGGTGCCAGGGCCCCTCTGCTCAGACTCATCCCCCCTGAAGTTAATCAGCCTCACTTGCCAGTTTGCTTTAGTTTGGAAAATACTTAAAAGCCTGGAAACGGTCGGGGACACAGCTGCCCCCGATTCCTCCGGTTCTGCCTGGCTAGGGCTGTCAGGCGCTCAAGAGGCTGTGGCGTTTGTTGGGAGCCCACATCGCAGCCACGCAGCCCCGCACCTCCCTGGCAATCACCAAAGTTGCCGGATGCCCCTCGGTTTTCCAGCCACATCAGATCCAGTTGCATAACCTCGCCCCCTGCCCCCACTTGCGCCCGCCGGGTTCTAGTCCACTCCAACTGCACAGGAGTGTCCGGCCCCAGAGCCGCCGAGTCCTCGCGAAGCCCCTTTGGGGGCGAGTGCAAGCACCTTAGCTGGGGTCGGCGCCCGTCAGGGTGGTGCTCTGCCTGTGGCTAAGTGCAGGGAGCGCCGGGGCGCGGGAGGAAGGCGTGCGGGGCTCCGCTTACCTTCCGCTGCTTACAGTTAAGTCGAGGTCGGCGCAGCGCCTGGCTGGGGCATGTCTCGCCGTGGACCCGGGCAAGCCTGGCGCGGCACGGAGCACTCCGGACAGGGCATCCGCAGGGAAGCTCGCGGGGCTGGCTTGGAGGAAGGCTCAGCTCCAGGGACTTGGCCGGCTGTGCGCCCCTCACCCGCCCCCTCCACAGCCACGGCCGGGCCCGCCCGGCCGGCCCCTGCGCCGCAGCTCGCGTCCCTCCGGCCCGGCTCAGCTACGCGCACGAGGAGGCAGAAGCTCCGCGGGCTCCGGGGACGCCCGCGCGCTCGCTAGCTCGCGGCGTGGTGGAGCCAGCCACAGCCACCCGGCTTCCTGCTCCTCCGATGTCCTCATTTACTGCAATTGTCTTCGGGGAGATCTGGGAGCCTGGGCCGGGAGGTGGGGGCGGAGCGGGGGAGGGCGCTGGAGGGAAGTCCTTGCAGCGGCCCCCAGGTCCCAGCTACTCCACGGAGCCTGGAGGAGAGGGCACCGGAGAGCCGCGCACGCCCGCTGCCTGTGCGCCCGGCTGGCAGCGAGGCGGGCGGAGCCCCGGGCCGCGGGGGCGGGGGCGGGGGCGGTGCAGGGCCAACCGTGTGCGTGGGGTGGGGGATCCAGAGGGAGTGAAGGAGCCCCCGCCCGCTCGCCCGCGACGCCGGAGCCCCAGCCCGAGCTGGAGGAGGCGGTGGAAGGAGCCGCCAGCGGCTGCCGCCTGCGCGCGGGGCTCCACCGCGGTGCGTCCTCTGGGTCTCTGGGCTGTAGGCGGCGCTGTGAGGCCCAGGAACTTGTTGAGTCTACCCTGGAGCCGCCTCTGGAGCATCTGGAGGGCAGCAGGGCCCTCTGTGCTCTCTCTAGGGAGGGGTGCTGAGGACCTCGTACCACCGTGGTCTCCTGTACCAGCCTGTCCAGTGGGATTTTGAAATCCAGACGCCCCTGCTCCCTCACCGGAGGGTTGCTGTAGCGATGAGGGTCAAGGGCAGGTTTCCTTGTGGTTTCCACCTGGTGTCAGCCCCAGTAAGTGTAGACTGAGGACAGGCTGGTTTGAGTGACCTGGGGGAGGAAGCTCCTGCCAGGTCTGCTGCCCCTTGGTATTTAGGAATACTCCAGAGCAGGCAGGTGTCACTGCCCCTCCTGACCAAGACCCCCACCACCCACCACCATCATCACCACACACCCGTGCCGGCAGTGTGCTGAGTGCAGGCTACATCTGTTTCAGGGCAAAGTTAAGCTCAAATGGGGAGAGATCTCAGACACACAAGGAACTGCACCCCACCCCGCACCCCTTCCCCCAAATCTACTCATGAGTCGATCTTCCGAGCTCAGAGCAGCTGGCCAGGGGCCACTCTGGTTCCTGACTGGCAGGCCTGGAGCCTGGGCCTGCGTCGCCAGCTGCCTACAGCTCTCCGGACTCCCTGCATTTTCTCGGGCTTGGTTTTGAAGTTCATCCTCTGTGGATATACTTACCAGCAGCCACGTTCATTAGTCTGAATATCTCTCAAGGAAGGACAGGGTAATGGTGGATTCAAGGGCAGTGACAGGCCTTGGGAAACAGTTGGGAGGCCAGGTGGGGAAATGCAGTCCCTCACTACAGACACACACAGCTGCAGGTGAACACAGCCCGAGTCCCTGCCCCTCGTGGCAGCCCTATGACTGGGACCCAGCCAGGGCTCCATCCTTGTGTTTCAGCTGAACTGAGCCCAGCACCGTGCTTCCCAGTAGTGTCTGTTCTTTATGAATGGCTTTACGGGAAAGGCTGCATTTGCCTATATGTGGGTGCTCAGGGTGATGTTCCAGAAGGCATTCCAGATAGTCCAGAAGAAGTACATCCTAAAGTCCCCTCCTCTCTCCTCTTACCTCTCAGCATCCTGTGGGACATCCAGTCTGCCTTCCTCGGGTGTCCATATAGGCCCGGAACAGGAGTCCTGACCCGGCTCATGCCAGCTCTGGCCACCTGGTCCCTTTATCAGCCCTTCTTCACCCGGGTCCCCCTAGTCGGGTTTCCAGCCTATTTACTTCCCTGGATGGCTGGTTGGTGACGCTGGCAGGTGTTGGCTAGAGGGGTCGGATTCTATTCTTTGTCATTTCAGGTGAAGTGTGAGCAGCCCAGAACCCTGTGACTTGCTGTTCTGCCGGGAAGGGAACCGATGAGGGGGATGTGGAGGACTTGGGGACATTGACTGCCAGGTGGGAGGGATCATCCCCGTAGCTCCCTCCAGCTCTGTCTCTCTGGGGACGTGCTGTGCGGCTGTGGGCTCAGGAGTTCTGCCAGTGGTCCAGGGAACTTTCCACACACCCTCGTGACTGCTAATCCATCAAGTCCCCCGTGCATCCCGCTGCCAGGAAACTGCATTTGCTGGGCTGCAGGTGTGGGAAACTGAAACCTCAGGGTCCCAGAGTAGAAACCGGTGCACATAAATGCATGCCATGTAACACAGAGCAGAGCCACAGGTGGCAGTGTGAGCCCGCCAGACAGTGGCTCCGGGGACCCTGTGAGGGGAGAGCCACGTGATGTATGATTCTAGGGAGAAAATGAAAAGCTGTGATTGACAGGTTAGGAGGCCCCACTTCTACGGAAGGGGAGTTTAATTGAATTTCTTAGTACCGTCAAGACCACTGTTCAGTCCTCTGGGGGACTTATAGCTGTTTTCCTGGGTCTGTGACAATCATGGGTAACCACCCCCCGGCCCCCGCTCCCGTTTTGAAGTAAGACACCACTTGCCTGTTGCATTACTTAACGGCACACCTTCAACTTCACAAGTGTACATATTGGTGAAAAGCGGTTTCACTCTGCCTCGGCCCCTAGGGAGATGTTCCGCGTGGGTGAGGTTGGTGGGTCCGCGTGCTGTTTTCTCGAAGGCAGTGCTGTGCTGGAGGCTTGCTGGCCAGATGGGGCTCCGCCATCTCTGCCCACACCCCCTGGGGGCGTCATTTCTTATGGATGAGACGTGTGCATGTCCTCAGGGTCTAGAATGAATCACGATGGTCAGTTTTCTCAGGAAAAGAGTTGAAGTTCATAGAAAGTAGATTCACCTCAGGAATCATTTAGGTAAAAATTAGTTTCTTACATTTTGCTTCAAAGTTTTGCTGTGAAAGACCTTGTAAAGGGAAAAATAGCTATTTTTAAAGTAGGGTTTCCTGAAAGCAGAAGCATCAAAGCACCTGAAGAATAAAAAAAAACACAAAGCATAGGATGCTCAACGAAGAAAATATCTGAGTTTCTCCTCTTTTGCTTTCTTCTTGGAAGTGTGCGGGTGTTATGCAGAGAATGGTTGCAGTTTCAGCCTTACAGTTTAATTTAAAGTTTTGATTTCCACATTTAAAAGGACAGGGACATCCAAGCCAAAGCTGTACAGGAATGCTCATAATGTCCTGGCCGGGTGGCTCGTTAGAGCGTCGTCCTGTGCACCGAACGGTGGTGGGTGTGGTCCCTGGTTGGGGCTCATGGGGGAGGCAGCCGATTGATGGTTCTCTCTCACATCGATGTTCTCTCTCTCCCCGCCTTCCTCTCCCTCCAAAATCAATAAATGAGTCCTTAGGTGAGGATTAAAAAACGATGTTCACAGTGATCTGGTCCATCTCAGTCTCAGACTGGAAATGACCCAGATGTCTATCAACCACAGAGTGGGTTGCTCACATGGGGGAGGACTATGCAGCCAGGCAAAGGACTGGCTGCTGATGCCGGGAAATGGGAAGGGTTCTCGGAAACGTCGCGCACAAGAGGCCGGCCAAGTCCATCCCAGTGGAGGCCCAGACAGTGACAAAGTTAGCAGTGGCGGTCAGCATCGGGGGCGGGGGTGGCCTTTGGGCACACTCCTCCCGGAGAGCCACGGCCCCTCCTGTGCCGCTGCTCATTCTGCACCTGGGGCTAGACGGCCCGCACGCAGAACTGACCGCCAGTCCCTCATCCCAGTGTGCCTCCGTTCTGGCTGGGCACTTCACTGTGAGCTTGCAGTTTCCACACGCCTCCCCAGAAGTCGTCCATTCAGATGAACCAGTTGATCAGTCAGTGAAATCGATGTGTGTCTGCTGAAGCCACTTTCTCTCTGATACCCAAGCGAAGAGCACAGCGGGGGTCTGCAAACTGGGGAAGAGACTTCTTGGTGGAACTTTTTCTGACTCTTTGATGTAGCCACAATAGAGTTCACTTTGGACATGATTTTCCCACCTCGTCCTTCAATGCCTAAAGTGACCGTCAGGTGAGCCCCTGCCCATGATGGCTCTCCCTCCGCTCAGTCAGTTCCTGCCCCTTCTCTCATCCAGGTCTGATCTGGGGTGCACACCTCTTCCAGACAAGGCAGGAGCTGAGGGACTCAGTCCGCTCTGGACAGGCCAGCGTCTCTCGGAGCCTGCCGAAGTCAACTCCTCGTAGACCAGACGACGTGCCCAGAGTGAGGTCAGGAAGGGATTGAGATTGCCTTCACATGTCCGTGTCTGCTAATCCTTTCCGCTGGCGCCCACACTGGTGGGTTCATCCCTGGCCGCCTCCCTGGTGCACACAAGGCCCGAGTGCTTTGGGGTCTCAGGTCAGAGATTTCCCTGTTGACCCTTCGCCCCCACCTTCAGTGTCACAGGCACGAGGAGTGAGGAGGAGCAGGCGGAGGAGGAAACGGAGTCTGTCCTGATGCCGCTCCTGTCCTTCCACACACCGTGTCTGACCAGCATGACCGTCCTCCTCACCGTGTGCCTCCCCAGTGCCCCTGGTCCCCAGCAGTGTCTCCTCTTGTCCTCACGGGACACTGTGTACACACACTGTCATACTCGTCACAGATGAGGAAAGGAGAGTGAATGAGTCCTCCAAGGCCACGCAGCGGGGAAGGGACAGAGCTCAGATTCCAACCCAGCTCCACTGGATGTCACAGTGCAGCTCACCCTGCCCAGGTCTGTGGTGTTGACGTGAACTTGAGATTTGCTCAGGAACCCACGTTATAATTTAGTGGACTCCAGCTCACCGTGCACGACTCAGATATCACGGTCCTGTGTGAGGAGTGGTGTTGACCAGTGAGATCCACACCAGGAGCCCGGGTCCTCGTGCACGCCTCTGGACGGACTCCAGGGACCTCGGCTCGGCTTTCACGTGGGACGGATTCCTACAGCAGTGGCACCTGTTGATGGCAAGTGCCCACCAAGCAGATGGAGCCTGCAGGCTCGCCATGGCACGTCATCCACCAGGCATCGGCCGTCTTTCCGATGGAGGTCTCGTCTCTTCCTGGATCGGTTCTCCCTGGAAGTAAAAATGGCCACTGGGAGAGCAATGTGCCGTGATCGTGCCCTATTCAGAGGGCAGCTTCTGCGGCTTCGGTATAGTCTCGGTGACATCATTACACATTTTCTCCTCTGAATAACGACTCTCGAGATAGTCCATCACAATATATAGTCCATATGTACCCGTAAGACCACTTCCTGTTCTTCTGCTGTCAGGTGTGGTGACGCTGTGTCACCGTGGCCTCTGAATTGTCCTACCCAGCCCCTCGGTACTCTCGTCACCTGACTTCCGACATGTGTGCTTCCTGGTGCCGGTCACGGGTGATGTGGCCGCAGCTGCTGTTCGCTGGGGAGCAAGTGCCAAGTTCCAAATGGGAAGAATACAGAATTTTTTTACATCTCTAGTTAAGGTTTGATGACCTCTAAGGTCACGCACAGGGTTTCACTTCCACATTTGTTCATGTTTCATAAATACTTCCTTTTCTCCGTGTTCTTGAGTCCTCAGAGAATTGAATCGGTTGTTGCCGTAGTGCCGCCGCACTGCAGGCTTGCAGGGCTCCCATCCCCTGTGGGCCCACTCTGTGTCCGCGTACTCTACCCCCGCGGCCCTCCACGCGGGCACACTGTCCCTGCTCCGTGTTCACGCTCGCAGTCTCGCACTCGTGGGGCAGCAGTACCCAGAACCGTGCTGCAGCACATTCCTTACCCGACTTAAATTTCTCCCAGGATTCAAAGAGAAGAAGACCTCGTTTTTAAATGTTGCTTAGTGTTCTTTTTTAAATGCTGTTTTACAAAATTCAGTGGCCCTCGATGAAAATGGACACGGTTGGAATGTGGTTCATCTGGGCACAGCTTCCGCCCACCCCGTCTCTCTGGGGTCCCAGCTCCATGGCAGGTCCGTTCCCTCTCCTCCCAGCGGGCCCCAGGCCCTCTGGGCCGGAAGAGGGAGGGTGCTTGGGCTCCGAACTTGGCTTTCACTCCAGTGAGGGAGGCAGCTCAGGTGGTGCTTAGTCGCGGCTGTGCGTGCTCTTGGCCTATTTCAGTGGATTAAAGGAAGAAACTTGAAAATCAGCGTGTTTTTAAAAAATAAATTGTAGATGTAAATTTGGACATGGATCATCAGCAAGATGAAATACCATAACTTTATTAGAGAAATCGGTTACTCAAAGTTTTAAGCAAATCTTTTTAAAAAAAATATTATTTACACTATTGCGGTTGTCCCAGTTTTCCTCCCTTTGCTCCCCTCTGCCCAGTGCCCCATCCCCACTCCCTCAGGCCATCCCCACCCCGTTGTCCCTGTCCATGGGTCCTTCATATATGTTCCTTGACTAATCTCTTCACCTTCTTTCAACACGTCTCCCCCCTCCCCGTCCCCTCTGACAGCTGTTAGTCTGTTCCGTGATTCTGTGCCTCTGATTCTGTTTTGCTCATTAGTTTATTTTGTTCATCAGAGTCCACTTACCACTGAGATCCTGTGTTGTCTTTCACTCACTGCCTTGTTCACTTAGCATAATAGTCTCCCTAATTCGTTTTGTGTGTGTCCTCACCATCAGCCCGAAACGTTGGTTTCAGAATGTGTCACATACCGTAAAGGTTCACCTGCAGTTGGGCAGTGATGTGGTGACCGAGGGCTCCGGGGGCTGTGACCGATGGCCCTATAGGGCTGCTCTTGGCCGCAGTGTAGTGGGCTGTCATCATGTGTGATTTGTCCCCTCCCAGACCGTCTCGCGCTTCACGTCTCGCTGCCTATTGAGTGGGGATTGCCTCACTCCGTGGCATGTCGTGGCACGCCGTGAGCATCATGCTCTGAAGTTCTAATAGATGAAATGTATCGATGATCCTGTGTGTTCACTGCATCCAACTATGAAAATGAAGAAATCCCTTTCAATGCCACTTTCTGCCCTTCCCAATGGAGTAAACGTTGTGACCCATGACATTGCTGATGAGACTGTCAAGTCCCTTAAATTAGGGCTGGTGACTCATTCACACCATGGAAATAGCACGGAGGCAGCATCTTCACCTGTGGGTTCATACGTTGCTGGTTCTTTCCCTTTCGGTCCCAGGTGTTAATGAGCATTTTCACCTCTGGCGCTTGCTCTGCTTCCATCCCCAGCTGTCTGGGGCAGGCTGCAGGCCTCAGCTCCAGGAATCCCTCCGTTCAGGCTCTGCAGCTGTGGGCGATTTGCACAAATTCAGCTTGATATTGTAGACACCCCTCGTAAGAAGAGGGTAAGCGGACTAAAACCAGGCACGGGTGTCTCAACCGCCCTTCCAGGTTGAGTACATGGACCTTGGCAGGTGCCCACAGCATAGAGCTCGTGGCTTTCCAACAAAATGTGTTCGTTTGTGCCTGAGGCCCGTGGAGAGCTCTCTGTGGCGTTCTTGCTTTTTCCATGGAAGTAGATACTTTGTTAGCACTTAAAGGACATTTGAAAACCTTGCTGGAGTGAAAGCAGCTTTAGGTGGGATGCACACAAGTGGCGAAACGTGGCTGCGCACGCCGTGAGATCTAAGCAGGCCCGACGACAGCAGAACGCGTTTCCGTGCGCCACGTGAAATGCAAAGGTCTCCCGCAGACGTCCCTATTCTTCATCTCCTGACAAGCATGCATAATCTCTGCGTTTGAATACTGAACAGAATCAATATTTTAGAAGAGTTACTCATCCACGGGCGTAACTCATTTTAAGCAAACTCCTTGTGTGAAAGGATAGCTTAGCCACAGGCAGGGTCTCCCTTTACCAAGTGCTCGTTTTCATTAAGGCTCCCTTCAAGCAGCCTGAGATTAATCATCAGAGGGATCTAGTTTGTCAAAAATTACTTAAAATATGACTTCAAAGAGAAATGTATCTTGCGCAGCAAGTGCGGCCTGCCACTCACTCTTGTGTATGTGTGGGCAGGTGTGACGACACCAACGCACCGGCGGTTCCCAGCGCTGCGTGTGGTCGATCTCTGCGCATGCGCTGTGATTTGGGCTGTCAGAACAGAGCGTCAGTGCGCTGAGTCCGCTCGAGCCCCGCTCTCCGTCCCACTCGATAGGAGCCGGAGCCGAGAAAATATGGGGAGGCCTCTCCTCCAAAGGGCCAGGCGCCGTGCTGGGTGCTTCACACACGTCCCTCCTAGCGTCACCCCCTCCGCATGTGACCAGGCAGTAACGTAGGAAATGTTCCTCTGATGCGCAAACCGGAGGGCTGGCTGGGGAGCATTGTGATGACTCTCTGCCTTCTCCACTTTTCAAAGCATTAGCAAACTGGAGCTTACCAGCATGCACTTCCCAGCACTTCTGCAGGTCTTGTCCAGTTTGACTCGGTTTATTCGTGTTTTTAACTGTGGCCCTGCACTCTGCTCCCAATATAAGTGGATTTATTAAATGTTTTGATTAGAATGTACACTGATTTCTTCTGGATAAATGACCAGTCTCAGCATCTCAGGTCGTGCTGAGCATTAAGTACAGGCAGTTTTGGGGCGCAGTCGCTTCTCCATTAACTATTTCATGGGGAAATGGGAAATCGCTACTGCCCTTTCCTCTAGTCAGTTTATGCTGATGGTCCTAGCGCCTAAAAGCCCCGTGAGTCTGCTCTCCGCACCACTTGTCAGGTGAGGAAGGAAACGCAGAGAGCTTTGCAGACGACTTGGTCAAGCAGGAGCCTTACAGAGAAACCGCTCCTGAGGTATTGCGGGGGATCAGGAATCACGTCCAGAAATGTCAGATAATGACCCCACAGTGCCCGGGGCCCTGCTCGTTCTTAACTTGTATCTCTACTAATGACACGGTTCAGAGACCTGGAAGTAATCTGTCTTTGTCCCCAGGAACACAGAACCTCATTCATCCTGGAACGGGCATGATGGCTGCGTTTCACAGGTGATGAACAGGTGTCCTAGCGGACTGCCTGTGCCATCGGATCGCGGGCAGAAAGGTTGGTTTCCCGCAGTGGCCGCGAGCTTTCCCTTAAAGAGATATGGCATAACTATGTTGGCCTTTGCAGGCCGTACAGTCTCTGCCCTGAAAACTCCTCTCTGCTGTTGAAGCAGGAAAGCAGCAGTCGCAATCTGTAAGCAAACAAGCACGGCCGAGTTCCAATAAAACTTTATTTGTAAAACCAGGAAATGGGCCGCATTCAGCCCACAGGCTGGAGTTTGCCGACGCCTGGCTCCCAGCATGCATCATGCTGAAATGTGATGCCATCTGTCATCTCAGATTCGAAGGGTGAATTAATAAAGCATTTGACTCATCACAAGGAACAGCGTTTTGCCCTTTTGCCGCCCATGCGCCCCGGAGACCAGGCGCCTGCCCCCACTGAGACCTGAGCAGAACTAGGTCAGATGTTCTGTCTCGGGTTCCCCCTGGGGAGGGGCATGGAGATGGAGCTGCTTGTCTGTTAGAATTTGGTAACAAACAGTAGTTCCATGTCTCAGCATTCACATTCTTGGGGAACAAAGCAAAACAAAGCTGGGAATGGTAGCGTTTCTGCTGTGTGCGCCACAGGGGTTTCGTGTTGCTAGTTGTGGCAGCTAGACCTGAAACACAGGAGCCCCTTCCAGGGAGAGCCGGCGTGGTCGGGGTCCTGGCCTTCCTCACCCCCCTGAGGACCACGGCATGTGCCAAACAAGACAGGACTGGACAGTTCAGATTGGATTTTTATCTCTCACCTATTGATTGATTTTTGAATATTTAGTTTTAGTCAGAGGGGAAGGGAGGGAGAAAGAGAAGGAGAGAGGCATCAACGTCTGGTTGCCTCTCGCGCTGCCCCCACTGGGGACCTGGCCCACCACCCAGGCATGTGCCCTGACTGGGAATCAAACCAGCAACCTTTTGGTTCACAGTTGGCATGCAATCCATTGAGCCACACCAGCCAGGGCTGATTTATTTATTTAAATGCTTCACAAAACCACATGGAATATCTTTGCTGTAGATTTTTAATACTGCAGCTATTATGGTGATGAATATGATACTTTTTTTGTTATTTTGATAGTTTCCAAACAGTTGAGGTGAATAGTTAACACCTCATATGAAAAAATGGTCAAGTATTAACTTAAATATGGATTTTTCTCTAACATCAGAATCAGTCAGACAGGCAAGTATCTTTATTGTTTTACATTTAATCCTTCAGCGTTGAATGTCATCCATGAGCAAAGATTTCACGATGCTGTGTCATTGTGACATGCACCAAAAATGCACCGTGGTGACCATGAACTCAGTAAACTTCCTTGAGCCGCCATCCACTCTGAGATTCATCAGAACCGTCCGCTGTCTTCTCTTGGCCGTCCGCGATATTCTAAGAAGACGTATAGTGAGCCCATAATGTAGTCTCACAGAGTGACATTGTCATGTGGCCTGTCACAAGTTAGTTAGAATCGGGCCATCATGCACAGTTCGGTGAGTCACCCGATGGCAGGTGACGTGGCCTCTGTTCCGTGCTGGGCCTGCGTGTACCTGGCACCAAGACTTTGGACCTCCCTCCGCTGAACTTCCCTCAAGTGTGTTGAACTGGGGAAGCAGCTTCGAGGTGGTCTGCTGGCGGCAGAGCCCTCCGAGGCCCTGGGGTCCCTTTGACGGCCCCTAGGCAAGCCTCTGGTTCCATACTGTGCTCCAGAGACATCAAGGGGCCGCTCTGAGAACCCCACTTCCTCTTTCCATGAAGGTTGCACTTAATGGGCCGGGATGCTGAACACACAGAAGTTAGGGCGAGACTGAGCTTGCCTTTGGAGTTTACAAACAAAATGCGGTGTGTGCATGTGTGTGTCAGCTTGATTTGGATTTTTGTAAAAGAAGGAAAAATCAGAGGTCATTCCGTGTGGGAAAATCTTACGTACTTTTCTGAAGGTGGAAGGTAGGAGAGGGGGAAGTGGAGGCAGGAGGAGAGCAGAGCAAAGTGAGGGCGAACCCGTGGCCTCTGGCCGGGTGGCTTCGCAACCTGCTGGCCACACGGTGAGGGTAGGTCTGCACCCGTGGTCAGAACTGGAAATCCGACCCGGTGTTCTCACCGCCTGCCACTTGGGGGGGGGGGTTGTGCTTAAGGGGAGTCCTCGAAGCCAGCCTTGAGCAGAGCTGTCTTTCTTTCTAAACGGTGGATTTGGGAAAGCGGTGCGCAGAGTGCAAGAACGTGACTCACACCGGTAAGTGCTCCGTCAAACAGACTGTAAAAATAAATGCACTCCGCAACTGGGACATTAAGTGTCGCGCATAGAATTTATCAAAAGAACATAGCGGAGACATAGGGATTGCAGCTACAGTTCTACGTGGGTGTGCCCACGCCCTTCCCTCAGCGCCGGGCACCCAAATACGCAGAACCTCTGGGCGCTTGACTGCAGCGGGGCCCATTGCCTCCGACGACGTGGTTAGTGCCGGTCGCCCTCGCAGGGCTGCGAGCCTTTCGGTGTCCGCTGGGCTGCTGTCCGAGGACGGGGCAACCTGGCTCAGGAAAGCCGGGCCTGGTGGCGGTGGGGCCGCTGTACTCATGCTCGCTCAGACACATTGTGACATCTTGCCGCTCTTCTTCTTATTTTTTTGAATCAAGAAAACAGAAAAGAGGTGACGAATTCTATCTGTTTTTTGGTTCCCTGAGAGTGAGAATGAAATTTTTTATGGAGTCTTAATTTGGTGGTTATTGTCCCATTGCCACCGGAAACCACTGCGAAGATGCGCTGGGCTGCCATCACCACGTCTGCAGGCGCCTTCAGGGCCCGTAACGGGCCCAGCGCTCTGCTCAGGAAGAGCAGCCTCCACTCCCTGCCAAGGGCTCCCGGGGAGGCCTGGGAGCGCCAGCAGGATGACCTGAGGCTTCAGGGCCGCCCCAGAGGGGTCTGTGCCTGCCAGTGTGTTCTGAAGGATGGAGGACCCTGTGCAGTTAGGTGCTAACACATCAGAGGGGCTTTCTGTGATTACCAGGGAATAACTCTCCAGCGGAGCAAGAATCCAGAAATGCAAACCCGCCAGGAGCTGAGTCTGCCCTTTCTTCCCCGCGCCCTCCCCTGCGTCCCTGGCCCTTATCTCTGCAGCCTGTCCTGCAAGGCACCTGAGGTGCCAATGGCACAGGCCCTCACATGGGTGAGTGCCAGCCCTGGCCCTCCGAGCATCAGCCTGTGGCTGGTGGTGCTTAGGAGGAGGATGACCTCTGCTGGTCTCTCTCTTTCTGTTCCTGACCCTGGGGGAGGTAAAGTTTAAAGCCAAATGCAAATTCTCTCTCTGGGTTTCATTAGCATTACTGCATTTCTTTAGTGGAGTGGAATGGAAGTTCAGAATATTCTGTGGCAGATTTCTGAGGGTGACAAGGGCTGAATGACTTAACACTTGACAGCCCAGCGGGGCCCTCATGCTGCCCCGCGGAGCCCTGCCCGTGGGCACAGGCAGGCGCAGGGACACCAGTGCAGCAGCTTTCCCTGGCTCCTCTAGTTTCCTCCGTGGTGAATAGTCTCAGGTTGCAGGCAGACGCCGCCCCCCACCCCCGGTCGACTGGTGCGCCCACCTTCCGAAGGCAGCATCCCTGCCTCCTGTCTTTATAGAGGCCTGTCCCGTGAGTGTCGCCTACTGGGAAATCTGTGGTCTTAAGATGGGGTCTGACTGGTATCTGGTCCTCCTTGGAGCGTGCTTTTATTATTGCTTCATAGCTTTTATTATTGATTTTTTATCCAGACTTTATTTTTCTGGCAGTTTTAGGTTCACAGCCAGATTGAGGGGAAGATAGAGATTTCCCATATAACTCCGGCCCCTCCCACTGACAGTTTCCCTCCCAGGTGGCGCATCTGTTACAGCCAATGTGCCCACGTTGATGCAGCATTGTCCCCTGCAGTCCATAGGGCACCTCAGTGCCCGCTTCTGGTGCTGTGTGCTCTCTGGGTTTGGACAAAGGTGTGACGGCATGGGGCCACCATGGCAGTGCCATGCAGTGTCACGCACGGCCGTAAAATACTCTCTCTGCTCTCTGTCACTCTCCTTTCTGCCTCTAACATTTAACAGCTTTTCTTACTGATTTTTTCATACATGGATTTTATCCTCATAGCAATCACAGATTAGATAATTGGCTAAACAGAAAAGGTTCAGACATCGTCATTTCTATAAAAATATATTTAAAAGTAACGCATGTGATTGGTGAAAAATCAAGATGGCCTAGCGAAGAGGGGATCGTCTCTGGTCTTAGTCACCTCCTGGGTGGGGCATGAGTCCCCCCGGGGGGGCACCCTGAGGTGACATTCGTTCCTGTGCACACTTGTCCCCAGTCTGGGTCCCTGGCCATTTTCATGTGGCCTGCAGGTCATTTCCCACCGGTATAAACAAGCCTGCCGTGTGTCCCAGGGGGCCGTGTGGTGTGCCAGAATGCCACGTTTGGAAACAGTGTCATTTGCAAGGATTGAAACCTGCCAACAAAGTTAATTTTAGTTTTGAGATGGCAATGTGTTTTCCTGCTTGAAGAGGTGAATGCTTTGGAGAGTAAGCACATCGTACAAGGTATGCAAAGCTGGCTTCTGTCTCGGGAATTTTAAAAAATCAATTTTACCTTCTTTAGCTCTTAAGAAATACCCATTGCAAGTGGGTGTGTGATTTTGGTCATGTGCATTTTTCAGTGACGTGGAGGGCAGTGTCCTGAAGGAAGTGGCCCCCCTGCCGGCCTGCAAGTGTGTGTGTGATGGGACCCGGTGAGAGGCTATTCCAGGAGCCGTTTGGTCTTTGCATCCTGTAAAAACCGTTTCTGAAGCGAAAGGACACCGGGCCCCCATGTGGAAGCACCAGCTGCCTCTCAAGGAGAGTGAGGCATCCTTCTTACGAGTCACTTTGTACTCCCGTGTGTTTGAAGGGGTGTGGGAGCCTGGGATGCCATCCACAGAGATGTGCGAAGCTTGTGTTTCCATTAAGGGGTCATAGGGCTTTACTATTCAAGCCCATGCTGCCCGTCCAGGACTCAGCCTCGGGCCTCCCAGTTCCTCACTTCCCATTCCCTCCGCCCTGTGGGGCTTTCAAGTCACCCTGGTGAACGAAGCCCCGCGGGCTTCCTCCTTGCCTGGTAAAGCAGCCCGTCATTCCCTTATGAGTGTGCGCTGTGCCCGCAGAGTTTGCTCCTCTCCATGAAGAGCGAATTGACCAAATCTGTAATAAGCCCTTCTGAGAGGCGTCTCTGGTAAGGACCCTGGCAGCTCCGGATCGTTAAGTGACTTTATTCTCAGCACTTTTCCATTTCCTCCCCGCCCACTCCCCGCCCCCCGCAAAGGATGGAGGAAATCACATTTGCTTCCAGGCTGATGGTCTGCATCTCATGTACTTGATGAGGTCCTGCTGCTTACATTAACTTTGGAGATGTGTTTTCCCTTTTAAAAAAAAAGCCTCCTTATTTTATACTTTTAGCGGAAATACCTGCTTTTCGTAAGTGGAAGTAATACAAGGAAAGAATGCAGAAAGTGACCTTGAACCACTCCCTCCAGTCTTCTTCCATCCTCTGCGGAGGACAGCCTGGAATATTCCTCCTTTCTTCTTGTTCCGAAGTACCTGTGGAATTCTTTCTGTGCAGCGTCTCTTATTTTATTTACATTTTATTTACATCTCTTTATTTTATTTACTTTATCATTGGAGGGAAGAAAGAGAGAAGTTGTTTTCTTTGTTTTTACAAGGTAGAATTAATGTATCCCCGTTATTCTGCATTGCATTGTTTTGAGACGACTTTTTAGAGCAATTTTAGGTTCACAACAAAATTGAGTGGGAGGCACAGAGAGTTCCCATCTCCTTTCCTTACCCCCCATCATGCCCAGCCTCCCCCACTATCTACTCGCCCCACCAGATGGTACATTTGTTACAGCTGCTGAACCAGGTCAGCAGGTCATCATCACCTCAGCATCCACGGGGTGCTGTGCCTTCTGTGGGTTTCGATGAAGGTATAAGGGCACGCATCCACCATGCTAGTGCCATACAGAACCCTTTCACTGCCCTAAACGCCCTCTGTGCTCCGCCGGCTCCTCGCTCCCAGCGAATTCAGCCCCTGGCCACTACCGGTTTTTCTGCTGCTCCATAGTTTCCATTTTCCAAAATGCCATACAGCATGCAGCCTTTTCAGACTGGCTTCTCTCGCTTAGTCATATGCATTTATGTTTACTACTTGCCTTTTCATGGCTTCATAGCTCCTTCTTTTTAACACAGAATAGTAGTCCATCATCCAGATGGACCACAGCTTATTTACCCGTCAACTACCATGGGACATGGGGTAACGCCGCTGTAAGCACCTGCTGCAGCTTGCCGTGTAGACATGAGTTCTCGACTCCTTTGGGTAAATACCAAGGAGCACAGTGCTACACCCTATGGTGGGAGTATGTTACGTTTCTTCTAATTGCTTTTTCCATTTGGCACTATAACACGGACATCCTGTAGCCCAGAGATACAGATCTGAGTACTCTATTTTCTTCTACCAGATCACTCTTTAAACATTCCTCATCAGTTATCACTGAAGGCCATAACTTCTCCCTTCCCTTTGCAGAACAAATTTATTAGAACTAATTATATTTGCTGCAAACACATCCACATTTGTCTTCCTGGTGGAACATGGTCTTAGGCTGCCACTTGGAAGTTCAGAGCGCTGCGAGCAAGACGCAGGGCCCTAGAGGAAGAACACAGTGGACAACTTTTCTTTTGATTGTAGAGCAATGAATGATGTCTGCTGACGCATTGGAAGGGTTAAGTGTCTAGAACGGTCCCATGAAACATCTGCTTACTCTTCATGGAGTACTCGGGAGTTCTTCTGGGCTCGGGTAGAATTATCCTATTCGGAGTCATACATGGGGGTACTGTCAGACAGTTTTGAGTGGTCGTGATCAGTTCCTCTTAATGGATCAGACCCACCGGATTGGATAACACCAAGCAGAACTAAATGAAAATGCTTCCTTGGGGCGGCGTTTCCCGGACTCGAACATGTTTGCCTGTGCCAGGGCCTCGTAGAAGAAGGGGCGGGGCCTCCCGGCAACGTTGGCCTAACTTCCTCTACCGAGGCGCCCTGGGTTTATTTGTGCGCGCTGTGTGGGGAGCACGCTTTGAGAAACGACGTCCGTTGGCTGCTTAGTTACCTGTAGAGACATGAGCTTTCCCACCCTCCAGGTTTCTGCCGTACTTCACCTGATCGAGCTCACCAGCATCATTTTTTTCCTTTTTATTGTACATCAGAGTATATCACACATGTAAGGGAATGAACACAGGGGCAGGCAAAAGCAGGTTTACAGTTGTTCATATGGAAAGTGTACAACAATTAATAAATGATAACCCAGGAATGAGCTCTGTGTTCCGCCTGCTCACAACTGCAGACCTTCCCGATGCCTGCCCCGTGCAGTAAGGAGGCACCACTTAGAGGAAGAGTGGATCTGCACACCGTCCGCAGCGCGCAGCTCTTGGATGCTCCTCCTCCGGCTGTGTCGCTCCTCCTTTTTCTGATGTGAGCTTTAGCTGGTTTGGGGGTTAGTTGTCCCCTTGCTTTTTATTTTATATTTTTAAAGATTTTATTTATTTATTCTGGACAGAGGGGAAGGGGGTTAGAAAAAGAGGGAGAGAAACATCAATGTGTGGTTGCCTCTGATGCACCCCCTACTGGAGACCTGGTCTGTAACCCAGGCATGTGCCCTGACTGGGAATCGAACCAGCCATCCTTTGGTTCGCAGCCCACGCTCAATCCACTGAGCCACACCAGCCAGGGCCCCTTGCTTTTTTCAAAAATAGTTTAGTCATACGTTGGTGTATCCCATAACAGTATTTTCTTGTTTTAACTGCTTTGGCTCACATGTAAGTGGACTTAGGCAATACATACATTTCTGTGGCGTGCTTTCTGCTTTATCACTGCGGTTTAATCATTCTTCCACAGTGACAGTGCAGCTGCGGTTTGTCCACCTGTGGGAGTACGCCATGACCGAGTTGTCCCTTCTTGCATGGATATGTGGGTGCTGTCAGAACAGGGCCCTGAGATCACCTCTCTCACCACCACCTGGCGCACCTGTGCCAGAGCATCCCTGCGGCACACCCCAGAGGGAAGGACGGGACGCATCTCCTTGAGGCAGGCGCACTCAGGCCTGGAGGGTCCCAGCGCTGCTCCGGCTGCGGACGCCTGATCCCGGGGTCACAGTCAAACGTGGACTTGGACACTGCGATCACTCCTCAGGCCCCTCCTCCTTTTCTCTGCCTAATCTGCAAGGATACGTCTGGTATTGTACTTTCAAAGATGCAACGCACTTTTTAGGGGACGGAAGCTGTCGGTGGCCCGAACCTGAGCCCGGTCCCCCCAGTCTCTCTAGCTTCCAGTCCCCTGGAAGCCTCAGGCATCCAATTGTGATCACCAAAAGCAGACCTGAGCGGAGCCCCGCCCCCGTCTGTCCGGAGCCCCGCCCCCGTCTGTCCGGAGCTGCAGCAGCACGTCTGGGTGATGATGGATCGCACACATGCGGCTCTGCCTTGTGTTTCCAGACCCTGAGACAGGCAGGATGGCTTTGCTGATGCTCTTTGACTGATGGGCACTTTCTCTAACAAAATCCTATCCAGAGGCTTAAAATGTGCATCCGTAAGGTGGATTTGAAGATAAATTATACAGAGCAAAAGAGAAGAAGAGGCAGAAAAGCCCTACCTCAGTGGGGTGATTTATAGACATTTTCAGAATTGTTCAAACCATGCTTTTTTTTGGTAGCAAACACAAACAACCCCCCTCCCCCCGAAAACAACAGTAGGGAAACATCTACATAACGAGGGCGGGGGAGCAAGGTTTCACTCTCATCACCCAGCACCTTACCCCAGAAGGAGTCGCACAGCATGGCTGTGAATATGCCTTTGCGTGTCTGCCGATGAGTCACCTGGCCGCACCTGTCCACTTGTCACATAAACTGGCGGAGATGAGGCTTCCCAGTTGACACACCTCAGCCGCGACAGGGGCCTGCATTCACAGGGCCCGGCGGCCCGGCATGCCGATGCCCGGGAGTCGGGGAAGGGCCTGGTTACCGGATCCATGAAAGAAACTGTTCTCTCGGTGGCGTGGGTCTGCCAGACCTTTGGGCTACCGCAGAGAAACCAAAAACAGCCCCACCCCACCCCCACCCCCACCCCCAAGTCCCCTGTGAGCCATTGGAACCTGTCTGCCAGGTGTCCTTTGTCAGACCCGCTCCTAAGCACTCACATTGGGAAGGAGCTTCTGTGAGCCTTTCTGCCAAAGGGGGAAGAGAATGCTTGGTTGGAAGGGGCGCAGTTGGGCCCTCCGGGCAGAGGCAAGCGGAACTGAGGTCCCTGCACATTTTGGAAGCATCACCAGCTTTTGAAGGGAGGCCCACCTGCTACGTAGGGCGAATTTATCACAGGGGTTTTACATTTTCAGAGAGAGTGTGTCCCCACTGGTGCCACTCTGGAAGTCTGCCTTCTGGCCATGGGCTGCAGCCTTCTCACTGGGCCACCTCACTGTTCCATCTCCTGGAACATGAGGCTAAAACCCACTCAGTACCTGGACAAAGGGTTGCTTTGATGAATTCGTAACTTCCCCCGAGCATAGGTGACAACACACCCCACCTCCCCTGCTCCAGAGCTTTGCTGATCAGAGAACATGGGACTCTCAACGTGCCCATAGCCCCAGGTTTCTCCAGGGTTGCTTTTTCTCCTTAGTTCTTAGTGTGGGTGGAGTCTTGAAACATCCAAAGAGTCGACTTGCTAACTTCACAAAAGGTTCAGGCCCCAGTAGAAAGTCCTTGGGCAGCAGGTGTGACTTCTGGTCTCTGTCCTGGGAGAGAGAGCCCATGTCCTGTGCTGGGCAGGCGTCCTTTCGGAACTGGCATTCTTTCCCCTTGGTGCAATCCCGGCCTGGAGACCGGGCGCGGCCCTTGCTCTGGAGGCGTTTGCCCATGTCTGTTCTGCAGGGAGCTCTGCTCGGCTGGGCAGCACTGCCGGGTACAGGTGTTAGCAGGGTGGGACATTTTTTTCCTGTGACTGTTCTTAGCGCCCGTGTCTCTCCCCTCCTTGCTGCCTGGCAGACGGCGTGACCGTCCCCTTGCAGCTCTTCGCATGCCTGTTGCGCTTGGTAAGCACATTTAGTCCACGCCATCAGGTGGGCCGGCCGAGTGTCTTCCCTTTGCCCTCACCCCCGGTGCCTGTTTGTGCAGCCTGTCACTCCCGCCCAAATGGGGATGAGTGTGTCCTCTCCTTTTCAAGGCCAGTTCTGCCGGGTCCTCGTTTTCATGCCCGGGTCCTGTGAGGACTTGCTCCTTCGCCATTTCCCTGGCCTCCGGCGTCTGCCACCTCCGCATCTCGCCTGTGTTCTTCCTCTGAGCTTAGAGCTCTCCTCGCCCCAGAAACGCCACTACCCCCCGCCCCGCCGGGCCCACTGGTCTGTGCGGGCTTGTTCTGCCCCTCTTGGCAACTCACAGAGAAGGTATCGCTGTTGCCTCTGATTCTAAACGCCCCTCCTGCCTTCATTCTTCACTTCTCAGCTTTCACTTGGGGAACTGCCCTGTCCCGGACTCCCCAGCAGCCCCCCAGTGGCCACATCCACTGCCTTCCGACAGCCCAAACCCTCCGGGTCTCTCATGGGCCTTCGGTGTCCTTTTCCTGGGTGCTGACGGGCAGACAAAAAGGACTTGGTGACCGTCCACTAAGTATCAGACATTTTCAAAATGAGACTTGAGGATAGAAATAATCACCCCAAATTTACACATGAATAAGATGCTACTCAGAGACTAAGTAATTTTCTTGTATTTCATTATATTTGAAATAGATGGAATTCTGCTACTAAACCATGTCTTTTTAAAAAAAAGAAAAAAACCAGTAACACTGTAATCCCTGGGATATGACCTTAAATCCTCATTTCTTCAAGCTCTCCGAGCACTTTGGTGTCTCTGTCCCGCTGTTTCTCCCTTTGTATTGTTTGTTTGTTTCACTTCTCTTGTTCCATGTTACTCTTCCTGCATAAAACTTGACCTTCTGCGCACTGCTGTGACCTTGGCCCTTCTGTGTTCTGCGCCTGCGTCCCCGTCCTGCTGTGCTGTGAGTCCCCCTGCGTTTCTCCCCGGCGGCCGGGGTCTCACTGCCCAGCACAGGCACTTTCTTCCCAGCACCCTGACATCCGCTTTGAGTTGCCAATTTTATGCACCAAAGACTGTTCCTTGTTGTTCTTAAGATTTTATACCATGAGGGATTGGGGTTATTTCCAGGGATAAGGACTGCTGCGCGGAACATCTTTCTGGCTGCGACATCTCTCCCTGCAGGCTCGCTTCCCAGGGTCCCTGCCCGCACACCATGTCACTGCACAGAAGCATCTTAAGGCACGCGGAGTATGTCGCCTGGGGAGAAGCAGTGAGCAAAACAGGAAAACAGGTCGAAAGCACAAGCTTATTAGCTAAAAATGAAATGCTGTCTATACGTCAGAAAACATTCATATGCTTATTTGTGTATCGGTATTATTTTCCATGACGTCTGTCAGCAATGTGTTGCTTTAACTGAAGCCATTTATGGGTGCCAGTAAATGGCCCGGGTCCTGCACTTCAGAAGCGTGTCGGGTTTCCATCGCTTGTCCCCGTGGTGACATGTCAGAGGCCCTCCAGTCGCCTGTGGAGAAACCAGCCTGTGGTGAGCACCCAGACCGGGCCTCGTGCTGAAGCAGGTCTTTCCTCGTGACCGGGTTCTGTATGTATGTTTTCTGAAGTTCTTGCCTGATGCTGGAACAGCGCGCTCAGCGCTCTGGTCAGACACAGGTGTTCGTTCGTAGAAGGCTTGGCTTGCCAGACGGAGTCAGGCGGGGTCAGAGGGGCAGAGCGTTCAGAGGGGACTGCCTCGCACTCACTGGGAGAGAAAGCAGTTCCTCCCGGGCCGTGGTCCCCCAGGCGCCAGCCATGTCCTCCTCTCTCTATCGCAGCATCTGTGGCAGGGGGCAGGGTTGGCTGTCCTCGCATGGCTTATCCTACAGCTCAGATCTGGTCAAGTCCAAAGACAGGTGCACACCGGCCATCACCTCTCTTCTGTCCGGCGGGTGGCTGGCCAGGATGCAGAGGGGATGGTCAGAGGGGGCACTTGTTTGCCATGGTCTGCAGGCGGTCACCACATGCCTTTCATGCTGCACCTGGAGCTTGGGTCCCTGTCCTCATGGAGGGAACATGCCGAGGGCGGAGGAGAAACGGGTGCGGGCAGCTGGAGCAGGGAGCAGCCGTGGACCTCAGGGCACGGGGCCCAGAGCCGTGGCTGCCAACGAGACGCTGGCTGACCCCTCCTCTCTCACCGTAACGCGACGCGGCCCTGCGTTTCCAGCTCTAGGAGATGAAAACTGGTCTTTTAATTGGATTCTGCACATTATCTCTGCGAGGCTGCATCGTATGAGCGGTTTAAGCAGTGTCGTGCTGGGTTTTGTTTTATTAGTTACACTGCGCACGGGTTGTAATTCTCCTGAACAGACAAAATGCTAGTTTTCTGGAAGGAGCAAGGACAAGGGCCTACTGTGTGCCCTGGCCACCCGCTGAGTGTCCTGTACTTCACTCGGAGGCCCTCAGCTCCTAGGGATTTTCCAAACGACTCCAAAAAAAAAGGCAAAGATATATTTTAAAAACACTTTCAGTTAATAAATTTTAAGTCCACTTAACAGTTCCTTATATGTCTGAAGAGCCTCGTGGAAATAATCTCGAAGTCACGCTTCAGGCCCATGAGGCCAACACACGGGCATCTGAGATGGCGCCTGTGTACCCCGCACGCAGAGGACAGACATGCCCTGTGTGCACTTGGGGGCGGCTGGTCACACAGGTCTGAGGAGGAAATGCCACGTGGAAAATATTCTTGTGACACGTAAAAGTTGTGGGGAAAAATGCCTTATTAATCGAAGAGAATCTTCATGAAAATATCTGAATGGGGATTTCCTTTACAGAAACAGAAACATAATTAGACTTAATATGCCATAAGTGAGACTGCACAATTGAAAACATCACTATGTCTGAGTAGAATCTGCTAATTTCCTTTTGTATCACCACTAGTAGAGCCAGAGAAGTGCCTTTGGCTCCAGGTGGAACCATCAAGTCATAACGCTTTGACCTGGAGGAATAGTTTTCCTGGTGTGGTTGGGTGGCTGGAGACGGAGCAGGGAGAGGACCACAGAGCCTGGCGGCCCCGGGGCCGGTGCCCGGGCAGCCTCCACGGCAAGGGGACCTGAGCCAGCGGCAGGGAGGGCCGGCCGCAGGCCAGCACTCGGGGCGCCCAGTCTCATTGGAATTTCAGATAAGCACCGATGACGGATAAGCATGTCCCAGATACTGAGTGACACGGACGTGCATTGAAGGTTACTTGCTTTTCATCTGAAATTAAAGCACGACAGGGTGCCCTGCATTTTATCTGGCAGCCCTGGCTTCCGGCGGAAGAAGGCTCTGTGGGGCCGAGCCCAGAGCTGGTCACAGGTCAGGGCCTCTGACCATCGGGAGGCCCCGGTTTAGTCACATGGGCGGGGGGCAGATGACAGGGCAAGACAGGGACGTGGGGACGACGGGGGCTGGGGAATTCTTCCTCCCTCCCACCTTTAAGGACTGTGTCATGTTTTCCTTTACTCTGCCTTCACCTGTTTGGAGGCGCTCTCTCTCTTTTGCGTCTTCCTGGGCTCCTCCCCAGCAAGCCCTCTTCTGGGCCCTCACCTGGACCAGGCAGGCTCCACAAGTTCGTTCCCTGAAATCCGCCTCCGGCGCCTCAGAATGGAACTGCATTTCTAGACCAGGTTTGCAGGGGGCGATGAAGCTGCAGTGAGGCCAGGAGCGGGGGAAGGGGGCTTCATTCACCACGACCGACTGCGTCCCTGTTAGAGGAGAAGGGATGCCAGGGTGCGCACAGGCAGCCGGCGCAAGCCAAGGAGAGGCCCCCAGAGAAACCAGCCCTGCCCACACCCTGCTCTCGGACGTCCAGCCTCCAGGCTGGGAGAGGACAAATGTCCGTTGTTTCGGCCACCCAGCCTATGGAGACAGCTCCTGTGGGAAGACCCTGGTGCCCACCCGAGCTCCGTTCCAGGAAAAGGCATGGATGTGTCGTGGTCTGATTGTCTGATCAAATCGGCTGAGAGAGCCTCCTGTGCCCCTTCTGTCACCGCCTGTCACCTCTGTCCCCCCATTCGCGTGCCTTCAGTGTGGCTACTTTCGTCCTCAGACTTGCTGCTCTGGGGCTCATAATAGACCGTGGTTGAAAGGGGGGTGTCCAAAAAGTCTGTGACCCTCCAGGTCCAATGTCCCTTTCATTCAGGCATCGCTGTGACATGGAAGGACTTCGCGGCTTTGGCCTCTCCTGCAAATCCCAGCTTCTGACAGGCTTTCTGGCACAGCTGACCAGTCTCCCCTAGGGCAGCGGGGCGAGGGGCAGGCCAGCCCGTGTCTCGAAATGATGGCCCTTTGTGTGAGATCTGCGTTTATTGGGTTTTCTCTAGTCGTTTCTGTAGTTTGATACAGAGCTTAGTGCTATTCTGATGAAAGATATTGGAGTTTAACATTTGCAGGGACATTCTGCATCTTCTGATGTCCAGCTTTTCTGTTCGGAAAAGCAGGAGCGCAAACGCACCAGCGGAGGGTGGCACAGCGTGCCGAGTGTGGGTCACCTGCTGTGTCACGGAGCGCTGCTACAGCAGGCGATCCCCAGAGACCGCCCTCGGACGGAGTTCTAACATGGGACATGCAGTTCTAACAGCGCGTCGGGGTTTCTGTCCTCGCAGACTTGAGACGTGGGTGCAGGGAGGGACATGCTGTCCCTGAGCATCCGGAAGCAGCACAGAGAGGGGGCGGATGTCAAGCATTGTACATGCTGGTATTTCCAGCTTTTATTTTTATTCAGGATTGGTGCTCACAAGTGGCATTTTGAAAAGTGCAGGTGTCCCTAGCTTGCTAAGTCACCTCGGCACACTTACTCTCACCGCCGCCTCAGAACAGGGCGCCCTTCCCCGCTTACACCCGCCCCGCATCAACCCTGTTTCTCCCCTTTCACGTAAGCTTGTGGGGACTACGGAAGGATTGAGGGTACCCACAAATACTGCACCGGTGGTATTTAGATGTCCCTTTGCAGACACAAGTTCTTCTGTCACATCTGAGTTTCAGAGGTGTGGAAATCGGAGTCAGATCGGCGCCAGGATGGACCTCTTTGGGCGGTGGTGGCTGACTCACGCGAGGTTCTTTTTTCTCTTTTTTATTAGGCATGTTTACATGATGCACACATTTCCTTGGTAGATGCCTTTTATAGTTTCCCTAGATAGCAGCCCCCTTCTGTTGGTGTGTTGGCATTTCCCATTGTTTTCCAAAAACTAGCTGTGGAAGGTACAGTAGTTGAGACACCCAGCACAGCGGCCAGGGCCCCACAGCTGGCTCCCCAGGGTGCCCAGTGGAGCACCCGTCACGACTCTGGCACATCTGTCACCATCTGTAATCAACTGAGAGCCACTCCGGGTTTATGAAGATGCTTAAGTCTTTAGTGTTAACGATCTGTGAAAAATTTGCCACAACACAAATCAGCATCTTGTGAGGATATTTTGAAAGGTTTAGGAAGGTATACCAACGCAAATTAACTCTTAAATTCTGTGTTTGGAAAGCTAAAAATCAATTAATCCTATCAAAATTATCTTTTAACACCCTGTAATTTAATGACATGCTGTTGTTTTACTCCGAGCCTGATAATTCCATGTTGCTAATACACCTTCAATTCCTGCTTACCATGGTAGAATATCAATGTCACCCTGCTTCCAGGGGCCCGTGGCACACAGGCTATGAACAGGCGCTTCACGCCTGCGGGAGCTGTTTGTCCCTATAGAGTGGTGGCACTCCTAATGACACTGCTCCCTTCTCTTTAACTCCCCTTTTTAGCTCACCCCTCTCTCCTGCATGCAGAGGCACAGGAAGTTTTAACTGACAGGGAGCATAAAGGGGGGGAGGGTGTTTATGGCCCCCACCCACCCACCCCAGGGTGAAAGGATGAGGAATCGTTGAGGGAGACAGGGGGACCGCAGCCCCTGGGGACTCTGCAGGCTGCCTTCTGTTTTCTGTCTCTCCTCAAAATCTGGGGGCACTCGCAGCAGCTGGACTGTGTTTCGCCGTGTATGATGTGCTCCCTCGCGTCATACGCACTCATGTTTTCGGCCCAAACTTTCAGGGGGAAAAGATCTTTCATTTTAATTTTTTTAATTCAATTTTTAATTTATATTTAGATGCTTGTGTTTTATATTATAAAGGAATTTAATAATGTTTTTTGATACAAGAATTTTAAAGAGTTACCCTTTTAGTGTGTGAGCATAAATAAAAATTAAAAGCATTTATATAGCTATGGAATTGTACTCTCCATATATAACATGCACCCATATTTCTCCCTCAGATATTTGGGGGGGGAAGTGTGCATGATACACAGCAAAATACGGTAGGATGTTGATGTTTTCTTGGGTGTTTATAACCATGCTTTGGGCCTACACACTCCTTAAAAATTTATGTATTTACTTTCTGCCTGGAAAAATCAGTTTCTATATGAGCCATTAATTATTTAATAAGAAAAGATACTCTGTTTTAATTAAATCCAAAGACTACTTTGGAGCATGTTTTTTAGGCTCCAGAAAGACTATTAAGAAATACTCATGTTTTAAAATATATACCTATATTTTACCATGGTTTAACTTATTTGGAATAAATAATTTCAAATAGAAAAATATCTGACAATTTGAAGCTGGGGTTTTGGGAAAGGGCAAGGAAGAGTGTATATAAGAAAAATTCTTTGAACCTAACACGCACATTAAATAGTACACTTTAATGAACCTGAGTGCGTTAACTGGGGTGTTGGAACAGAAAGAAAACGCCATATGTGACCATTAAACTAGAAGTAGGTATCAGAAATGTCCCTGTGTACACTTTTATCATCTGTTTTTGAATAAGAGACTATGTAGATACATGCACACATGCATACGTACGTATCTACAGGTACATTTACATATATACACATAAAATCTGTTTTTACAAACTGTATCCTGAAGTGCACATTTCCCACCACTTTATTCTCTCTCTGCCGGTAAATATGAATTACAGAGGTTTGAAAGTCAGACATGATTATGTGTCAAAAATATAAAAAGTAATTGATGGGAGGAACAAGAAATGCAATTTGTTAGCAGGCCCCTGGTAATTGAGTTTTCCGAGTGCTGGAGCGACATCTTTTTTATCCTTGCATGTTTCCCGGGCAAGGACAGGAAGGACCCCGTGTGGTGAGTGTGGCAGGGGAGGGGGCGGCCACGCAGACTCCCGGGGAGAAGCGGGCTGCCCACATGTACCTCTGCTCTGCAAAGCTGCTGTTCCCTCTGATCCGCTCTTTCCTCGGGGTCCCAAAGACATCACACAGCTGACCCTTTCCTTTGCTCACCCAGGGCAGCGTCCCCTGCGGCTCCGCCCGCCTGCCCGCCCCCAGTGCAGGGTCCCGCAGCTCTGTCTAAAGGTGGGGTGAGCTTCTGGGGTCCCCCTGCAGGACATGGGACTCCGAAGCTCATATGTTGCTCCAAAGGTGTCTTTTCACTTTTTCACTCTGCAGCTGCCAGGAAAGGAGTTGCTTTTGTGCACAAGAGCGTGGCAGTAGAAAGCCAATTAAAACCTGTCATCCATGCAAAGTCGCTCACATCACACGCCCCTTTCGAGGCGAACCCCTAGCAGTGGGAGTCCCGCAGCCTCCCTAAGGGGCGCCCTTCTCTGCCCACCTTATCGATCCATCGTAGGGGACTGTGGACTGGAGTAGCGTTTAATCTGCGAATAGAATGGTCACACAAAAGACACAGGGAATCGAAGGCAGAGAAAATTGAGCCGTGTCTCCCCGCCTCCCAATTATTTCTTGGCTTTTGATGAAGGGTCAGATATCACCGAGGGAGAATTGGCAAGTGCTGCGAGCCAGGCCTCGTGGCTCATTGGTTCCCAGGACCCCACAGTGTCCATGCCGGGCAAGCCCTAGGACCCCAAGGAGGGTGTGCTTGGAACCTTGAGGGAGCTGGAGCTGCCTTAGGTTGCCAGGGTCGCACAAACACAGTGCCGCAGGGCAAGCAGCTAAAACCCAGACAATCGGTTGCTATAGTTCCGGAGGCCAGGGTCCAAGATCAAGGTGTTGGCAGCGTTGGTTTCTTCTGAGGCCACTCTCCTGGGCTTGCAGGGGACGCATCTTCCCCTGGCCCTTTCTCTGCATGTGTCTTTGGGTGTGGCCTCTTCTTATAAGGATGTGGGTCAGATTTCATGAGATCCTACCCACATGACCTCGTCTTTCCTCAGTCACCCCTTCAAAGACCCTGTCTCCAAACACAGCCCCGTTCTGAGGTTCTGGGGTTTGGTCTTCAACATGGGAGTTTGCATCGGGGCTGATTCAGCCCCTGATGGGTGGCATTAGAGAGGCCTTGGGGAAGGCCGGGGCAACTCAGGGAGGGTCCCGGAGGCCCAGATTTGTGTCCCGTTTTGTCCTGAGACTTTGCTTTTTATTTCTGATCATGGTTGTATCCCAAATAATTCTTTTTTTAGCAGAGTTCCCACATTGCCATGTTTGAGGTTTCCGAGTCTGAACAGCCTGGGGGTCTTCTTTTTGCCCCGCGCTGACACCACCACAGCTGATCTGCACCCAAACCAAGGGGGCTCGTTGGCCTGTACACTTCCTGTCTGAACAGGAGTATCACACTCCGCAAACTTCACTGTGTAGCCGGATAATTAACATGTGAAAAACAGACTCAATTTTGCAAACGAGTCGGGATTCTGGAACGTAATTACAATTAGTCATTACAGTGCCACTTTGTGGGTTTACCTTCCGCTACATGCTGTTACCATCTCATCTAAGTGAGATTAATAAAAAAAAATAAATTATCTTGACTGAACATCTGTTGCAAAGTGGCTTCCAATTTGCATCTTGACTGTGTGACTTGCGCTAGAGCTTGGGGTTCAGGTAACAGGAATCCAATTTGATTTGTGATGCTTCCTGTTTAATTTTACGTGAGAGGCGAATAACTGCAAATGTCTATGATTGTCAGAAGTAAAAAAAGTAATCTTTAAAATATATTAAGTTTGCTCAAGGAGATTAATCTCAATAAACCAATGTTCTGTGTTTCTTAATTAAAATGACAATGGCCACCATCACCATCAGTGCTCAGTCATTTGAAAATGACAAAATGCAGGTCTAAATTTTGATAAGATTAGTGGAATGGCTTCCCTAGTGTTTTTATTATGTCTGTGTAGAAATATGAATAATGTTTATGGAACTCTGGGTAAATTGCTGTGGAGTTTGATTAGCATTCCCTTGAATGATTTTCTCAACAAGTGGCCATACAAGAGGGTGGTTTTGTTTGTTTCGTTTTTGCAAAATGTGGTGTGAACATCTCTCAGGGTGTTCTGACCATGCGTGTGATGTCACCTGGCTCCAGGGGGCAGAGGAGCTCCCAAAGACACTGACTCGCCTCACCTCTAACAAGGGACTCTGTGGGTCCAGGTAGGAGCCAGTGGCACCCTGCCTGTGCACCCCAACAGCAGAATGGGGCTTCCCGAGGGAGGGCTTCGGGGATGCGCCCAGTCACAGGGCACCGCTGGGAATGGCCGTTAAGTGAATAATTAATGTGGCTTCTGTCGCCTCCCCAGAAATGGCACTTACAAAACATGCTGCTCTTTTAAGTTTTGTTTCATTATAGCTTTCCCTTATATCGTTATGTTTTGGGGGTCAGTACCATTTTTATCCTATTAGTAAAAATTTAAAAGCAACCCTGTGTGCGCCTTTGATGCTTACCAGTGATTTTGTTCTTGATCCATTTGTTCTTTAATAGTAAAACTCATTTTGTAACAAGACCCGCATTTGTTTAGCTTCACATACTTGTTACAGCGGATCTCTAGGTCAGTCATACCTCCTCGGCATTGATGCATAAAGTCCGTCTTCTTCTTTTTTTTTTTTAACTTTTATTCTTTTTTTTTTTATTTTATTTTTTTTTTTATTTAAGAGAGAAGGGAAGGGAGGGAGAAAGAGAAGGAGAGAAACAGCAATGTATGGTTGCCTCTCACATAGCCCTCACGGGGACCTGGCCCACAACCCAGGCATGTGCCCTGACTGGGAATCGAACCGGGACCCTCTGTTTCCCAGCCTGCGCCCAATCCACTGAGCTACACCAGCCAGGGCCAAAGTCCATCTTCTTTTTCCAATTGCAGTCGACCGTCAATATCACACGAGTTTCAAGGTAGAGTAGTGGTTAGACGTTTCTCTAACTCACAGAGTAATCCCCCTCCAATAAATGCAGTGCCTTCCTGGCACTGCACATCGTCATTACTGTGTTACTGACCATATTCCTTACATAAAGTCTGTCTTCAGCCAATGTCCAGTGGACTGAGTCTGAACTGTTCTCCCCACAAAGAGGAAATGGTAGTTATGTGCCGCGATAGCCGTGCTAGGTCGTGGTAGGCGGGAGTCATGTCGCACATCTAATCAACACGTGGCACGCCTTCAACTCGTGCAGTGTCGCGGGTCGTACTGAGACCCAGTGAATAAAATGAAGAAGATCAGACCCGAAAGGCACACCCACTAAGGTCTCTAAGAAAACACAGCCGCCTGCTGTTCTCATCACAGCCTGGCCCTGTCTCGGGGGCGACAGACTGATGGTCCAGGGGCAGAAACGGGACCCACAGTGACCAGTGACGAGCAAGGACAACACAGAGTTATTGACGGATGTCGTTTGGACCTGTTTGGGGCCATCACCCTTCCAAGTAACAAAAACCGTTGGGAGTGAGAACAGAGTTCAGTAAGTTCAGTGACAAAATACACACGTCAAATTCAGTCGTCTCCCTAAATATATAAATATAGGAAAATGTTAAATCATTAGGGGGAGGGGGGACCATCACCCCCAACAGGATCAGCAGTGCAAGAGCTATTTCAAACCCGGATGGTTAAATCCATGAAGCACGCCTGAAAGGCGTGGAGACAGACTCGGCCACACGGCGCGCGATGGTGCGTGAGTGATAAATAACGAGGCCGACGGCGCAGGCCTCCTAATTAATTTAAACATTCAGTGGGATCTCAGATTAAATTCCAGCGGGACTTGCTTTAAGCTCGGTAATGGGGTTTTAAAGTTCATGTGCAAGAATACATCGGCGCGGATGCCCCACAGAAATGTGGAAAACACGGGAGCGGTGCTGCTGTCGGACGGCACGCCCAAATAACAGGCGCGTTGGAACGCGGCGGTAATTAAAGAATGATCCCACTTTTATTAAAAGCGGTCTGTTTTGATGCGTGTAAGAGCAAGAAGCCATCCACTGAAATACCAGTGTTCGCTGTAGAGCAGGTATAGGGAGGCCTGCGACTTTTACATTTCCTTCCCTCTCCATGTTTTTAAGATGATCTAGAAAAAAATCCGTACGTTTTAGTTCTGAATTTTGACAGATATAGACAGTTGTGTCCCCACCACTGAAGATAAGATTTAAACTAGTTTCGTTCCTTCAGAAAAGTCCCCGTGCCCCTCGGGAGTCAGCGCTGCCCCCCCCGCCCCGACCTTTGTCACTGCATTTGCTGCCATTTCCAGAAGGTCCTGGAAATGAGTTCAGACGGGACGTGGCCGCGGCGGGCCGGCCGCCCTCGCCGAGTGCGTGTGTAGAGGGAGCCGTGCGTGTTCTCAGTCGCTGTCTCATTCATCGGCGTTTTTACTCCTCCATCGGCTTGGACCCAGGATTTTGTATTGTAACGCAGTGTGTCAGAATCCACTGTTCGTGCGGATAACTCAGATCGTCGCAGCCGCCCCCCACCTGGCGGGGCGTCGTCACACGCCCCATGGTGCCTGTTCGGCTCGTTCCCACTGGTGTGGGAGAGGGTCGTGTCCCCAGCTCCCTGGGCTTCGTCCTGGGGGTGGGGGCTGTGTCTAGTCACCTTCGGACCTACATCCGGGGCCCCCGCGCTCTCCACACTGCCCACTGTGGAGAGTTTCTTGTGCGTGGCACTTCGCATAATTTTGGCCTAATCCCTTCGGTTTCTTCTGGTGTTTTCCAAGTGACTTTATTTTCTCAGACTCAGGAACCCTTGGTTTCCCGAAGGCTGTGGTCACGGGGAGGCGAGATGGGTGTGGAGCCCCCAGGGGGCCTGCTAGGCTTTCCTCTGCACACCTGTTCAATGGGGACATTGCTCTGCAGAGTGTCATCGGTACCCCTGCATCAAGTCACACTTCCCCAGAGTAGGAGATTTTGAAATAAACATCAAGGCACTTAGCGCCAAAGTCACTCAGTGGCTCATGGAGCCGTCAGCAGACCAGGTGTGGGTTACACATGGCAGGGTGTACAGACCGAGCAGATACACACACACACAGTATATGTCTATATTCATGTACAAATATGTCCTGAGAATAATATCTTATAACTGAGATCACCTCCGCTTCTGTTACACAATAATCTCATATTTCAAAATACCTGCTTTGTGATTCGCTAATTTAATTTTAACCCCTGTTATGTGACATGGTCTCCTCTTTAGCAGCTCATCCCGCCAGTATGAACGATATTGAGGACAGAGTCCTTTATGATTCTTACAGGGGGATTCCGTTCTGTTTGATAAAGAGTTTCCCCTCTCATCTGCAGCACGGATGGCAATAATGTCCTCTATGGGCAGAAGTCATTTGTTTAGAATGGGTAGCCTGTTGACCCTCCCTCAGTGGTAAGTTTTATTAGGATCGAATTATTCTTGTTTCTGTGAGAGCATCTGTGCAGACTCTACACCGTGGGAGACGACTCTGAAGATTCTGAACTCTCTAAGGCTCTAATGTTACCTGATTTTACTGAGTTTATGAAAACAAGTGTGAACATTTCTGCTTTACTCTGACTGTGTTAGTAACAAGGGAATTATATTGAGGACTCGTGTATAAAGTGTACATACCTCATTATACCATAAAGTATAATTGTGTATAAAATTTGACTGCACTCCATTTTTATTTTCATAACAAATGTGAAGAGGTGTTTAATTTATCACATTGACTAAGTACCAAATGAGTGTCGAGGGTACATTGAGATACAAATGTGCCCTTTCGGTACGTTTAGCCCATAAACGTCCTTCTACAATTACTACCACTGTAAATTCGTCATCGATTTTGTTTTAAAGTTAGATTTCTCCCCTTATAGTGTCTGCAATGACAGAAGATACTGGTATTCCATGAACTCTTAACACTTGCTTTAAATTTTAGGTGTAATTTTGTTGCTAGGAGTTGCAAAAAGCTAATAGATGCCATTACTGTAGGTGACCAGCCCATACGGTTTTTAATTTCTCATAGTTTATTTTTACAAACATTTTTAAATTTATAGTCCTTTGTAAAGTAAGGAATCACAGTATTCTGGAAATTAAATGTGCGAAGTCAAACACACCTTGGATGAAGGCATCGTGGGGCTGAGTTTATCTTTAAATGGGAAGAGGAAAGGAACCCAGTTCTCAGTGTCGTCACGGACTGTTTTCTGGGGCGGATGCAGCACATGCAGACAAAGGAACGAATCCTCACTTTTCCAAGGACCTCCGTGCTGACAGCAGACCCCGATTCAGCCTCTGTCTTAGGTCCTGTGCCGAATCAAGTGTCGGACGAGCAGCGTGAGAAATGCCTGTGCCGGCGCGGCACAGAGCCCACACGCCTTGTCGTCAGAAACGGGCAGGCTCGCGCTCCAGGGGTTTCGTCCTCTGCGCACCAAGCGCTCGGCTGTGCATGGGTTTATTTCTCATCACGTCTACTGTCAAGTGGGGGATGCGGGCTCCCCCTCCGTTCCCTCGTCCGGTGGTCTAGTTCTCAGAGTGTCGCTGCACCGCGGTGGGCGGTCCTCTGGCCTGACTGTCCCCCAAATGGGGGTCATTCAGTGTTCATGAAGTCATACACCTGCCCACTTTTATACAATTTGAAAAATAGAAACATTTATTGAGGAAGATACAAGATACGAGAGACAATGTACACAGGACAAGGACACCTCGGTCCCCTTCAAAGGAGGCACGTTGGGTCCTCACACAGTTCTCCCAGTCGCCATCAGCTGTTCCATCCTATTCTGCTGAATCTCATCGGCAGTCTGAAATCTCTTCCCTTTCAAAAGTGAGTTTAGTTTTAGTAAAATTCAAAAGTCACAGGGCACCAAGTCTGGGCTTATATGGGGGCTGAGTCACGCGGGTGATTTGATGTTTCGCCAAAGATCTCTGCACGAGATGTGATACATGAGCGGGCACACTGTTGTGATGAAGCTGTCAATCACCAGCTGCCCATAGCCGCAGCCTCTGAATCATCCGAATAGTTTCCACGGAGGAATGTTCAAGCTGAGCACAAAATTTGATGCAGATTCGTGGCTCTACTCACTCATTTTGAACGTGACGGTCACAGAGTACATGCTCACTGAACGGTGTCTACCACCCCCCACAGACTAGTACAGTAAAGTCGTCACTGTTCACGCATGTGCGTTCCAGTCCAGCTCCTTGGCTGCCAGGTTCCATCATTACACTGTGGTCTGGTTGCCTGATTTAGCAAATAAAAGCGACAAGACACCCAGTCCAGTTTGAACTGCAGATAAACGGCACACACATTGAGGCGATGAGCGCCCCCTGTAGTGTTGCCAGTGCAGTATTGAGGACCTCCTTATTTCTCTGCGTTTGGCTGAGATTCACGTTGCGTCACTCCTCAGTGTTTCATCTCGCGATCCTGCAAAACAGCACTCTGTTCACACAGCTCCTGGCTGCTGACCGTTCGCAGGGGTTTGGCGATGCGATGAGCAGCTCTGGGCATAAAGTTTCCGGTTTTGAATTACTACCTTCGGTGGATTGTTCCAAGAAGAATCACTGAGTATTTTTCTAAGCCTTTTCAAACCGATTGCTAAATCACTTTTAAAAGGTTAGAGCAATTTCGGCTCCCACCAGCAGTGTGTGAGCGCACCCATCCCCTGCACCCTCGCTGGCGTTCTCATCACTTCAATCCATCTCTGCTCTTTTGGCAAGCAAATAACGATCCATCAACTTCATCTTTGATTACTAATGACATTCACATTTTTTGTTTATTAGGCATTCTATGTCCTGAATTTTAAATCTTCTGCAGCCATACCCTGCCTTCTCTGTCCCTGTTTTGCATCTCTTTGAAGTCTTAAGGAATATGTCTTATTTTCAGTTATTCATTTTGGAGCAGCCACTGGGGCTGGAACCTGATCCCCAGGCTCCCGTCCCAGGAGGAATTCTGGACCCTCCCCACCCACCAAGCTGCCATCCTACCGGTGGTTTAAAGTAATGGCTTCATTTGACTTCTAAATGTGTTTCAAATAAATCATTACAAAGCACAGAATAGTAATTTTTTTCTGAGCCTGCAGAATAAACCTTTCTTTTCACTATTCTTCCCGCTTCTGTTTCTCGTCTGTAACTGGTTTCAAAACAGCTTCCATCACTGTCACGTTCACTGCCCTCGAAAGCCCACCGTGGGTTCATGGCAGCCGCAAAGCTTCACGTATTTCTCTCTCAAAATGTTTTCGCTCTAAAAATGTGGGTGCACCATGGATGGACTCCATTCCAAAGGAGCAGGGCGGGGGTGCATTTCTGTGAATTTTAGCAGACACATTGCCCCTGTCCTAGTGGGGTCCAAAGCTTCAGGTTAGAAAAGGAATTGCAAGATCCGCTCCTTCTAAGAAAGACTGAACAGTATACATTACTTCTAGAACATTTCCTTAGGTTCAGTAAAGAGCACGTTTGTGCCACCTGACCACGTGAGGCCCTGTCTCTGTGTCCTCTGCTGAGAACACTTCTGTTGTCCCCCTCCTTGTTAAATAAGGAGCTGTTGGTTGCCTCTCTGATGTTCTCATCCACAGCGAAGACATCCTCTCTGGCCGTTTAGGAGCTCCCGGGACTTGTGTTATGGAAATTGCTCCATTATCTGTAGGTTTTCATTTTCTGCATCCCATCAGCTCCCCCACCCTTTGCCTTGCCTGAGTGTTTTGGTTTCACATGGCGATCTGTCCCCAAATTGAGCACGTCCACGTCGCCCGGGCAAGCAGGTTGCCAGACTCCTGAAGGACTGGTCTTCCTCATTAATGTCACTCAGCGCCCACGCCCTCAGCACTCTCTGGACCACTCTGAGGTCTTGCTGTTCTACTTTGAACTTGATGTTTCCAGGTCAGCACTTCAGGTATATTGCTTTTGATTAGACATAGCTGGCTGCGTGCCTTAGGGGATTCTGGTGTGTCGGTCGCCCTTGTTCAACTCCTGTGACCTGCAGAAGATGAACAGGAGCTCATACTAGGGTCACTGGGGTCCCTGCAGACCTCTTCTTGCTCTGGAAAAGCTCCTCCCTGGCCAGGGGGGTGGGGGGGAGAATGGGTCTCAGCTGGCTCTGTCTGTGTGGAATGCAGACATGGTCTGTGGCAGCCTTTCCTTTCCTCTTCCCACGCTCTCTGTGACTGCAGCAGTGCGGGTGCGGGACCCCCGCCTCCCGCTGGCCTCAGCTCCCTCGGAATCAAAACATGCAGCTGGATAAGAGGGAAAGAAATGAGCTCAGCTGCTGAGCACCGCCTCGTTGCTGTTGGCTCATCCAGAGGGGAGCAGCCGTCCGCCAGCTCAGGTCCACCGCCCAGCAGACAGGGCCAGCGGAGGGTCGGGTATGGCCGAGGGCCACGGTCCTGGCGGCCTCCTCGTAACTGTTCCACGTGCAATGTCATGACGACCGGGACCCAAAAGGGGGCGGGCCCCTGGTAGCACAATAAAGATGCACAGTTGGCAACTCTTGAACTCAATGGGATGCCAAACATTTGTTTATTCCAAAAGTTTGTATTCAGAAATAGGCATTTTGCCACTTCACAACACACTCCTCCAATGGAGAACGAGCACGATGTAGCTCTTTCCCTGAACCCCACCTTGGAATCTGAATCTCAACAATGATCATCACTCAGCAGTAATTTACACTCCTGGGCCAGCGGAAGACGCCATATTATCATTATTGTATTTGTTCAATTTGCATAATGCATCCTTGGAGGGCTCATTTGGAGCCATGTATGTATACTGTAGATATAAAATGAATGGGAACAATATTGGACTTTAACATTCCACGACAGAGAGTGAATTTCAAATTAATACAAAAGACATTTAGGCATTAAAATATATTGGTTGTAAAAGTAGAGTTCGTAAAAGAATGCAATTTGGGAACTCATTTAATAGGGCAAAATTAGGGGCATGTCTGAAAATATGTCTCACCCTATAATTTTACCATATTTGTACTGGTTTAATGAGAGACAACATACGTGCCATGTTTCTTAAAAAGTCATTAATTTAGGGGAAAGTAAGGAAGAGCAAGGAAGCTTTTAAGATGTTGGTAGCCATGACCCCGGAAGTGATACATGGCGGTCTGTGGCAGCGGGACTGGTCAGACGCGAGCGTACACAGACACACATGCACAGACCTGCGTGCACAGACACATGTGCATGGACCTGTGCACACGGACACATGTGCACAGACAGGCATGTACAGACCTGTGCGCACAGACACGTGTACAGACCTGTGCGCACAGACACGTGCACAGACCTGCACATACAGACATACATGTGCAGACCTGCGCGCACAGACACACGTGCACAGACCTGCGCACACTAACACCCACACGCAGAGAACTGCACACACAGGCATATGTGCACACAGACACACGTGCACAAGCCTGCACATGCAGACACACATGCACAAGCCTATGCATGCATAGACCTGCACATGGGCACAGACCTGCACATGTACACATGCAGATGTGTGCACACCAATGCCATGCACGTGCTGGCCGCCCCCCTCTGCCCACTGCACCAGCCCCTTCTTTTCTCCTCCGGGCCTTGATTCTGCACGTCTGTGTCCTTTCTCCTCCTGTTTCCCTCCCCTCCCCGCTCTGTCCACTGGGAGGAATCCCTGTCTCCCCACTTCCCTCCCCTCCCCGCTCTGTCCGCTGGGAGGAATCCCTGTCTCCCCACTTCCCTCCCCTCCCCGCTCTGTCCGCTGGGAGGAATCCCTGTCTCCCCACTTCCCTCCCCGCCCCGCTCTGTCCGCTGGGAGGCATTCCCATCTCCCCATTTCACATCCGAAGTGTCTCACTCTCCTCTTGTTAAGAGGACTTGGCCGTTGTTTATTGTGGTGTCGGGGCAATTGCCTCTGCGGTGGCCCAGGGGGACGCAGGCAGGTTTCTGAGGGAGAAAAAGCCTCTCTTTGCTGTGGCCCGGGGGGAGGGCTCACCCACATTTTGCCAGGTAACAAGGGCAGCAACCTGTCTTGATGTGAGTGGTGGGGGTTTCCATCCTGTCTTTGATGTTTGCATATAGAATGGGAGAATATTTAAAGCTTGTTTTCCCGGCCTGCACAGCCCCGGGTCAGGAAGCATTTAGTCAAATGCAATGGAGAGAAGGGAAGAGGGTAAAAGGAAGACTGCGAGGTTGATGTGACCCGTCACCTAAGCCAGCCAGCCAGCTGGGCAGCGGATGTCACGACTTCCTGCCTGCTACCCTTTGCCTCCTGCTGCCAGCTCCCTGCCCGGACTCCTGGTTGGTGGCAGCTTTTCCTGCAAGTCTGTTCGTCCACCCACCTAATTGTCCTTCTGATTCGTTTACAGGGAAACTTCGTGGCTTGTATGACTGCAATCCTGCGACAAATGGAAGATTATCATTACGCCCATTTGATCAAGACTTTCGGGAAAATGAGGACCGACGTGGTGGTGAGTGTTTTGGGGCCAGCGGTACAGGCCACACACCGGGGTCTACGCTTCCGTTCTCAGTACGATTTCGAACGGGGCTGGCCTGCTGTGGACCACAGAGGCCGTGGGCAAGGGCCTGACTAACTGTGTGTCCACGATAAGGGTCCAGACACGCAGACTTGCTTCTCGAGCCCAAGAGGGCAGTGACTTTGGGTGTAAACTCAAAGAAACCTCCTTTCCGCCCAGTCACGGTTCCTCTCCTGCACTTCGGGGTCCTTGCAAGTGTGGAGGCGGCGCCCACGAGAGCCTCCCGTGGACTCCTCTGCATGTGGGCTTGGCTTCGACAGCAGATGCCAGACGGCCCTTTCGGCCTTACATTGCTCTGCGTTACCAATGAGTGGCGGTCACAGACGCTCATCACATCTCTCCACCTAAGTCTCGAGTGTCCCCAGTAAAACCCTAACACCCCTGGGCAGGAGAATGGTGCTGGAGGGGACTGATCACTCAGGAGCCACCCCCCACCCCAGCGCCCTGCCATCACACGGTCACACGGCGGGTGTCCCCCACAAAGCGGCAGCCAGACTTGGGGGCAAAGATGCTGATTTGACAATGACCCAAAGTCTGGTGTCTGGTGACACGGGCTCCGTGTCCAGGGCCCCCTTCGAATGCAGCAAAGGCTCCCAGGGTCCCCACCACAGGCTTGGTGGCACTTCCATCTCTTATTAATGGCTGCAAAGAGAAAACTGCATTTTATGATTTTGTCCCAAAGGATTACTTGTAAGCAGAAAACTACCTTATTAACTGTCGCCACAATGTATTCATGTGTGATGTTTTTATATTCACACTTCTAAGGAAAACCAAAGCGGGTCTCTACCTTAAAATCATAGTTTTCCTTAAATAAAAGTCAGGAACAAGAACGGGTGACTGTCTGTGCATCTGTGGCCAGTTTTTTTAAACACGGATGAGCCACTTTGAGTAGGGGTATGCTCATCCGTGTAGCATGTGCCACATTCGGGTCTTGTGACCGACATCCCATTCTGTGTATGTGCTACGTAAAGCTGCCACCGAAGCCTCACACGACCCCACAGACCTGGCCAGTCCGAGCAGAGCTGCGGCTGAACCTGCACAAGCAGTTCCAGGCTGCATAATGCCGTTTGCAGAAGGGGTGGCATCGCCCGCCCTGAAATACCAGGACTCACCGCGCGATCAGACCCCCACACCCGCAATGGGTTCGAAACACTCGGCCCCCACTGGGAGCTGGCACTCGGGACCGGGGCACACAGAGTGACTGTGCAGAACGGCGCTGAGAAAGGGCCGGGGTGTGCTGGTTCCGGAGCGTTCTCCGCACGCACCGAGCAGATGAGCAGACACGTCCTGCAGGCTGTGTCCCGATCTCCCGAGGGGCGTTTGTCCTCAGACACAGCAATTCCGAAAATCAATTATTTGCAGGCAATTGGATTTCCGCAATCAAACGACATTTGTGGTTTGGATGTCACAAACGCACACCGCAAGGACGGCAGCCTTTTTTATTGTTGTTAGTCTGTCAGAACCTTTGTAAGAGGGGTTCCCTCCCGTGAACTATTCATGGAGAGTGTTTGACCGTCAGACCTACACAAACTCTGACCACCTACCACGAAAAGAAAGATCGCTTTGCATCACGTCACTGGGAGTTAGCTCGTGTTCCAACCCGCGAACGGGCCCGGCCGATGTCTCAAGCCTGCATCCTTGTGACCCGCGCTACTTCAGGGTTTCCGGTCCAGCTGTTTTTCGGGCGGATGAGTCATCCCCACACAAACACACCTTGGTTACCAGCACCGAAGTCCCTGGCCATGGAGCCATTCCTTTTGGTCTCTGAAACGTCCCCACGGGCCCCAAGGCAGTGGGGGTGTGGGGCACAGCCTGGGGCGGAGAGGCTGGTCCAGGAAAAAGGATGAACAGGTACCTTTGACTCTAAACCCTCGTGCCGCAGAGGCCTCTGGGTGGAAGAGACACGGACCTTGAACCCCCCTCTGCCCCTGGGCTGCTGGTCGAGGGCCCAGGATGCTCGTCCTCGGGTGCCAAGGCTCAGAGTCAGGAATGGGAATGGGGAACGTGTACAGAAGTTCGTGGTGAGACAGAAGGTGGCGGGGAGGGCTCTGCACCTTCCAGGGGACAGTGTCGACTTGCCACTAGTTCCAGATTCCCACCCAGTGCCCCTTAAGAAATGTCCGTTGAGTGACATGTGTAAGGACGCCACAGGCAGAAGGAATTCTTGCTGGCTGAGCGACAACAGGGTAAACGACGGTGGAATGCAGATAGAACCGGCTGCTGCTGGTCCCGTCACCTCCCCTGCAGACTTGTGGCCGGCCACATGTGCCCGTGCCGCCCGCCTGCCCCGTGGCCTCCCCACCCCCACTTCTGTCCACTGTGGGTCACCTAGGAACGCTGTGTCAGGCAGGGCCTCTCGGGCCCCTCCCGGCCTCACTCGGCTTCAGTCCAACCCATTCCGAGAACCGGTCCCTGGCACCGCCCCGGTCTCCCCAGGTCCACCCACACTTTCCCACCTTGTCCGTCCCAGCCGGCCGTCAGCCTGCACTGGGGTGGCCCGCGGCGCCCTTCACAGCCGGGAGGTGGTGAGTGACAGAGCTTGTAGCTGACTCTTCTTGCCTAGGAGACGCTGTGCTGTTGTGTCCCTGGTCTTAGAGAGCCTTGAGTTCCACGGAGACAGCCACCCAAGGGCTATTTGCAGCCCCGGGGGGAGCGCATAGGAGTGGGAGGAGGGGCCTTGGGCAGAACATCTGTTCTTTTATTCCTCATGACCATTTCCTGGTAGATGAAAATTTGATGCAGGCTCTGCACCCTGGACGATGCGCCTGGGGTTGCAGACTCCTTCCACAGGGTGCTCACGGTTGAACGCCAACTCTGTGTCAGCACGGCGGAGGGCGTGCTGGGGGCGCGGCCGGCAGGCGGGCCCTGCTCGCTGGCCCTGCGGTCCGGTGGGGACCTGCGCCGCGATGCACCCGGCCCTTCCAGCTTCCCCAAATCCTGGGCCTGTGCTGCAAAGGAAGGGTCCTTGGGAAGTAGCCAGACTGCACCGCGTCTGGGGGCCAGGGAGCTTTCCTGGCAAAGGAGAGGATTGTGGAATATGGAGGAAGAGAAGGGAAGAGCCAGCAGGGAGGGGGCAGCCTGGGCAGGAACCTTCCCGGGGCAGCGAGCGCCGGGGTCACCCTGGAGAGGGGCGGTGGTGTCCGTGCCCCTGGTCCCACGGGCGGCGCTGGGACGCTTTGTGCACTTCGCCTGCTTGTCCTCAACTGTCCACGTTGGTCGTTGCTGTTTTTTCTGTCATTGTTTTAAAGTTATTTTAAAGTACTTACTCTTTGAGTAAACTCTTTTGAGAACTGTCGGCACGTGCAGTTGTACAAAATAACACAGGGAGGGCCAAGTGGCCTTTGCCCACTCTCTCCTAAAAGCAGCATTGTGCAAAACGGTGGTGCATTAGCCACACTTGCCGTCAAAACCGCAGTGCCGGCATCAATGCAGTCACTGGTCTCGTTCCGGCTCTCTGGCTTTTCTTGAACTCCTTCCCCTAAGTATTTATCACGAACGGTCGCCACCACGGGGAAAAGCTGCAAGGATGGCACAGAGAGAGCTATTCCTCCCGCCTCCTGAACCCCCGGTTGTGAGCCCCTCGCCTGCTCGGCCTCCTCAGGCATTTCTCTGTCTGTACAGCCCAATCCCTGAGTAGGTGAGCGGCGGGCCTGCCCCTGAGCAGCACAGCAGACATCTCTCAAGCATGAAGACCCTCCATCAGCCCTTCCAGAACCTAATGAGCGTGCCCTCCTCCCGGACACACTCAGGTGTCCTCACTCCCCAGTTTTCCTGGTCTTTCCTTAGGGGCTTCCTCGAAGCAGAGCCCAGTCCAGACTCAGTCACTGCATTGCTTGGGGTGCTTTTCATCTCTCTTCTAGAACAAGTCCGTCACCTCATTTTTCTTCCTCTCAAGACGTCACATTTTAGACGTTTGGAAGACACCACGCCAGTAGTTTTGCAGACTGTCCCCCATTCCTGAGTTTTGGGGTGCTGCCTTGTAACATCTTCCAATTTGTTGCTCCACCCTCCGTATGTGCTGCAAACAGGAAGCTGCGTCTGAAATTCAGGTCATCCTTTCGTAAGAATTCTTCCCGGTTGTGTCCACCGGGAGGTGAAAACACCAAGCTGACCACCATCGATGGTGACAAGCTTGACCCCTTGGTTGAAAGGGGGCACCTGCCAGGTCACTCCATTGTAAACAGGCTTGCGGTGACATGTCTTCTTTGGGCGATGCTTTGGCATCAGCAGAAAGTCGGCAGTTCCTCTACCCCCCGTGGTCTGTCACCTGATGAGGTTGGCACCTGTGGAGGGTCCTTGTCTGAGAGTGACGTAGCAGAATGGTGACTTCCTACTTCTGAGATTCACATCACTTCGTCCTGCGAATGCTGGGAAGCCTCTGGAGACATGGGTCAAGTGGGAGCTTGGGGAAGTGTGGCTGCCCTGACGAGGTCTGCAATGTGAAAAGGTCACTCTGCGTGACATGGAGGGACCGAGAGGGACAGGAGTGGACATAGGTAGGTGGGCTAGAAGTCCCCTCTGGCAGCTGAGGTAAGAGGGGATGACCGTTGCCTCGGGTTGGTGGGTTTGTGACCAGAGGACTTGGCCCGTGGGATACGTTGGCGGCTGTTGTCAGGGCAACCCGCTTAGTGTGTGGCGTGTGCTCTCAGGGATCACACCGAGAAATGCAACAGGACCGGCGTGACACTGAGAAATGACGACTTCCCCCAGACATCTCCTGTGAGCGCCCCCTCCCCTGGTCGACCTGGGAGTGCCCGTGCGCGCAGCGTGTTGGGCTGCGTTCGCCGTCCCAGGCGAGGGCGGGGGCGGGGCCTGCGCCCACGGCCGTGAATTATGCAGCCCGGCTGGGGAGCCTCGCAGAGCCTCCTCTGCCACAATGCGCGGCGTTCGTGGGAGCAGCAAAGCACCGGCTCTCAACAGCTGAGCCATACTGATGAAGTGCGGGGCCGCGTTTCCTGGGGAAAAAACACAGGAGTTGGGGGAATCGGCTTCTCTTCCGGAATAATAAACACCAGACCCTGTGTCTCAATTATTAGGCTTTGAGGAGTGATCAGCAAGAAAGCCAGCAATTTCATGCAAATTGAGATGTGACTAAATTATAGCACTCAGCCAGCGAAATATGCAAACTGATCATTAAAATGTGAAACTCTTGACAAAGTGGGAAACTTAAGTAGGGAACTAGGAACGTCGGTATTGAACCGGGGAGAGAAGCCCTTCATCGCGCCGGGCCACCCTGCACGCTGCGGCCTGAAGGCCTGGGGCGCAGAGCTGTGTGCGCAGAATCTGGGCGCTGGGCTGGCTTCTCCCTCCTGACTTTGCTGGGGCCCGTGAGGTCTCCTTCACGGGGTGCTGATCACGGTTGCTCCCTGGGTTTTTATTTTGGGGGAGGGGCCTGGCATCCATCGGTACTGAGGTTGCCGAGAAGGTGTCTTCACTGGGGACCCGAGCTCACTGTAGCTGTCACGTCTCACCTGTGCCTCTTGGCAGGAAGTCCTCGTAGCTCCACGCTGGGGATGGCTTTCTTGGCTATTGAAATTCCGCTCACCACCCTGGTCTCCGCAGGCGCTGCACCTAATTATGATGCAGTCGATTACATAAATGAGAACTGGGTGCTCGTTTGGCAGTCTCTGCCCGTGGCCTCGCTGTTCCGGGGGAGCTCGCAGTCGCCTTTTCTCCTGCTCCCCCGATCTGGAGGAGGCGTGCGGGCGCACAGGAGGCGTGCTTTTTCGGATAGCCTCTTGTTTTGTTTGGGTTAGCTCGGGACGAGTGCCGCGCTGTGAGATTCCGGGCATTCTCCTAATTCCGACAGGCACGGGGTGGAGCACCCAGGAAATGGGTGCCCCTTTCCGATGCCAGACACGGTCCTAGCGTGGGAGCCGGGTGGGACAGCGGTGTGCCACCCTATGTGTGGGGGACCACCAGCGAGGCAGCAGGCACAGCTGAGTAGCTTATGGGGATGTCACTGCCGAAAGGAGAGTCTGGCAGTGCAAGCGCATGCTCCAGTGGTTCATGGCGGCGGAATCTGTGCAGATGGGTGGGACTTTCTCTTTGAGCCTTTTTTTTTTTTTTTGCTAAATTATATAAGAAAAAGGAATGGATAATAAAACCCCATATACAACTGGATAGGGCCTGTTTTTACAGTAAATAGAAGAACTATTATTAATCATTATAATCTGCATGCTATGTTTGCAAAAAATAGGTTTTTCTATGAGCAGGAAGTGTATGAATACATATTTGTAATCTTTTGGGACTTAACTCTCTCTGAATATTGGAAAGACATGCCCAGGGTCTGTTTGGACATGCATTCTTGGAAAAAGTTCCCCGAGAGAGGAGGGGCCCTGGCAAACAGGAAGGCAGAGGTGACACACTGCACCTGTGACACGCACCTCCGTCACTGCTCAGAAAGCTCTGACTGAATTAACAGAAGCCAGGTCATCCCTAATCTAGGCATTTGGGGGGCGGGGGAGAGTTGGTTTTCCCCTTGCTCTTGGTGGGCTGTTCCAACATGTGGTTTTGTTTCAGGATTTCCTGATGGAAACATTCATCATGTTCAAGAACCTCATCGGAAAGAACGTCTACCCGTCCGACTGGGTGATCATGAACATGATGCAGAACAAGTGAGTCCTGCGAGCCCCCCCGGGCCGCGTCAGGGGTGGGGGGAGGCAGGGACAACGGTGTCACCTGGTTACCACGGACTCTCCCCAAAGGACACGTGCTCCCCCTCTGTCAGGCAAATAGGTACTTGGAGAAATGGACCTGGCCATTGGGTGATTTCCTCGTGCCAGGTCTGGGGTCTGGCACTAAGAATGTGGGCTCTGCCCCCTGGAGGAAGGCGACCCTGAACATGAACTGCACCCCCACCTCTGAGCCTTTGCCAAGGGCAGAGCTCCGGTTCACCTCCACTTGCCGTCCAATTTTAACCACGCACATTTGCTAGCCGAGATGCTCGGCTCTACTAGGTTTCTGGGAGATGTTTGCATTTCCCATACTTCGGCTTCAAAAGACTCATGAGCATTTTCTTCATAGTTATTAAATATTAAACTGGTGTTTGTCATCTCCCTGTGAGGGCTGCTGGGTAATTTCCCAGCCGCCGGGTTTTTTAATTTCTGTGGGCGCCAGCGCTGATCACTGTGTTCTTAGTCACCTGCGATTCCAAAAAGAAATTGCTATTTCCCTCTTTCTCCTTCTTTCTTATTGCCACTGTGACGGGGAGGTCACTGGAGAGCTGTAGGCGGTCGGGTTATAAGGGGTGACGCAGAGAGGGGTGGTGTTCGTTTGATGTGGGTTCCCTGGGTGACAAACCCGTTGCAGAGCTGTAGCACCGAGCCACAACCCGGACGTGGCGCCGACGCTGTCCGCGGGCCTCACTCGCTGTCCCTGGTTGTACGGGTGCCGGCACGTGCTGTCGTTCTGGAACCCGTCACGGTGAGGACCCGGGCCCCTCGTGGCCCGCTTATAACACGCCCTCCTCTCCCCGCCCCTCACCCTCCCCGATCCCTGGCAACGGCCAATTTCGTCTTCATTTGTACAGTTTTGTCATTTTGCAGATGTTCTGTCAGGAAGCATATAGCCTGTCGGGATGGCTGGCTTTTGTCACTCCATGAAATGCCCTGGAGATTCAGTTCGGTTGTTGTATCGAGGGCTCGTTCCCTTCACTGCCAAGCCGTGTCCCGCGATGCGGCTGTACCGCAGGAGGGTCAGCTGTTGTCCCGTGGAAGGACGTGTGCACCGTTGCCAGTGGGGGCTGTCACAGGTGAAGCCGCAGTGAGCCCTCAGGCACAGGTTCTGTGTGAGCAGATGCCTCCGTTCCCCCGGCCCACGGGTCCCAGGGCGCAGTGCTGGGTGGCACGTCCAGCTTCATACGAAACTGCCGGACGATGGCTGTGCCGCTGTGCCCCGCACTAGCCATGCCCCAGTCTGCCTGCGTCCTCGCCACACTCGCTGTTGTCACCTTTTGTCTCAGCCACTGTGACCGACGTGCAGTGCATCCCCTTGAACTTTTAATTGGCTTCTCCCTCATGTCTTCGCCTCTGTTGGTGCCTCCTGTCCACCTGTGGGTGAGCGCGGAGCCACAGGGGCCCTGTCTCTGCCTTTCCTGGGCACCGCCGCGCTCCAGGACAGCAGAGACGCCACCGGCCTCACTGTCCTGACGCCACAGCGTTCTGAGCAGCCTCCGTCCGTCGGGGCGCAGCCCGGTGAGCATTGTCCACCCCATGTCACGCCCTGGCATGGCAGAAGCCTCCTCGTGCACACGTCAGGCGACAGCTGAGAACTAAGCGTGCAGAGGCCAGGAGACGAGGCTCACAGCGGCAGATGTGGCCCCACCTGGGGACCAGAGTGAGGTCCTGGCCTCGGGGACCTGAATGTCCACCTGCGGGGTGACTTGAGATCATTCTCGTGGCTCGCTTTCAGGATCGGAGTCCTCACCAGGAAAGTGCGGGGCTTGAAGGAAAGCCAAGCGTTCTCTTCCTCTTCTTGTCCAGGTTACACTCTGGGGAGGGCCATTTACAGTTGCCCTGGAGAGCTGCCCTGTTGGTGGTGGTTTGTTTTGTTTTCTTTGGAGTGGGTTTTTTATTTTTGATTTTTATTGAATTTATTGGAGTGACATTGGCTAATGAAATGAAAGGTTGCGGGTGTGCAGTTCTGTGACACATCATCTGCTTAGTGAACTGCGTGTTTACCACCCCACGTTGAGTCTCCTTTCATCCCCCCTTTCTCCCTGGGAGTCACCCCCTTTCCCTCTGGGCACCTCTGCAGCCCCAGCTGCCTGACAGACACAGGCACGCACCCCGGCCGCAGGGAGGCAAAGGAATCCGTGAGGGGGAGCCACAGGCGCTGGCCCTCGGGGACGGAGGCTGATGGGTACGCTCGTGTTGGTGATGATGGAGGGAGAGTCTGGAGCAGGAGGCTTCCCTGCTCTGGTTCAGAGAACACATCACCCACAGCCCGCAGGGCTCCCGGGAACGGCCCACACTCAGAGGGTAGATCCCTGCGGTGTGTCCCAGGCTGTTTCCGAAACGCCAACAGGCCCGCCTCAGCGGGACTCCCTGCGCTCTGAGGCCAAGTCTTCCCGCTGATAGAGTTGCCACCGTCCCAGCTTCCACCGGACGAGTGGTGTGCACCGCTTGTGGATATGCACACGTGTGTGTGTGTGCATACATGTGCATGTGCACACATGCGTGGGTGCCTGTGTGTGCTGTGTGTGCTGTGCGTGTGTGTGTGTGGTACCAAGTAAAGGCACAGTTATTTGCAGAGATTCTGACTCAAAGACATCTGCGTTGCTATCACGGGGGTCACACTCTGTGGGGAACAATTCCCAAGTTCACGTGACTGGCCAAAGAGAATGCCACAAAGGTGGCAGGTAGATAGTGACCAAGGTTTGGGCAGGGTCACTGTCATTTCTACCCTCGCATCTCACTGCCCCGTATCTGTTCTTAGCAGTTGATTCAGTTGGTGTTGGAAGAAGCTTATTTCCTCCACCTCCCGTCAATGCGCTCGTTCTCCGGCGTGTTTGCGTCCTTGGAGGTTGCACTCACGCTGGCGAGCTTTCCTCGTGCCAGGCCCGGCCAGGGGCTGCAGCGTCCAACCCTGTCCGGAACGCCCTCCGCAGCGCCCCGAGACGGCTGCTGCCCTGCATCCACTTTACAGGTGGGGAAACCGAGGCATGGAGATTTGGCCCCTCACCAGAGACGCGCCGCTGGGAAGTGGGAGGCCAGTCCTTCCCCCAGGCCTTCCCCCGAGAGCCCACGTGCCAACCTCGCCTTGGGAGCTTCAGCATGACTCAGGCCCCCAAAGACAGCGTGTGTGTCTTTTTCTGTCTCACTGTTCTCAGAGCGCTTTCCCAAAGGGTTCGCTGCTTTCCCGAGTGAATTTTATGCATGGAAGTCAGAATGTTCCCACTTAGCTTTCCTTGTCGTTGGGAGTGTGCCGTTCGTTCCCGAGGAGCCTGCTGTGAACTTCTGTGAGGACGAGAGCTTACGGAAACGGTAGTAAGAGAACTTCCTTTGGAAATTACATACTTGAACAGCAATAAAAAAATAAAATGAAAAAGTAAAAAAAAGAAATTACATAGGTGTCTGACATTATTTCTACAGCATTCTCTCTTCGCCTTTTTTTTTTTTGCCTGTGACGTACTAGCCTGATGCCGTTGGCTTGCCAGCCTTCACTGCTCTTCCTCTTTCTCCTCCTCCCCTGCACGCTTCACAGACGTCCCAGGTCCTCGCCTCCCTTGCGATTTCCAGAGGCTTCAGGAGTCTGCACTTAAGTTTTCTCGGCACAGCTGGACTTGTGGTTTTACCACCCACGGCTCAAAAATGGACAGAATCAGCCCCTGCGGTCCCTTGGATGTTGGTTTGCTTGCCACAAATGTGCCGTCTCTCGCTCAGTCCGCGGGGCCGTGAAATGTGATTAACGCCGGCACCCGTTAGTTTTGGGGCAACAACTTGTGAACCAAGCATCAGTTATGGGGTGTAATAACCGTCGCAAAGGGCACTGTTCCGCTGTGCCTTCAGGAGAGCAGCTGATTGGCGATGGGCCTGACGTGGTGGCTCTGCTCCGGGACGTGACATTCCAGATGGTGGGTGCCATTTCCGAGAAGCACGGCGCATCCACATTCAAGTGTGCCCGAGCCTCAGCTTCCGGAAGTGCTGTCTGATCTTCCCAGAGGGAGGCGATGCTGAGCTTCTGTTCAGAATCTCGGGTTGTGTTGGAACCGGAGACCTTCTGGGGCCTCGTCGGTCCTCGAACTCACAGCAGCTCTGTTTCCCGGACTTCTGCTCTGCTGTGGCTGCCCATCGCCCAGTGCCCTCTGGTCGCCAACGGGAACCTGACCACTTGCTTGAGTCTGTCTGTCTCTCTTCTAGTGTTAGGGCTCACGTTCATCCCAGCGGGGTGCTTGCACACCAGTTATCCCGGACAAGAGTGGCAAGGCATGGGCGTGGCCTGGCAGGAAGTGAGTCGGATGGTTCCACGGACTTCGGTTTTCACCTTGAAGAAGCATGTGTTATTAACCCCTGTCATGTCACATGGGAAGGGCGTGTCCGCCATGCACAGGGGGTGGAGGAGGGACTGCACAGAGGATAATGTCCAGATTTTTAGAATTAGACCTTCCAGTTCATGCTGACTGCATGATGCAGAGCAGCACCTTTGCTGCGTCTGTCAACTCCTTGCACGTGCAACAGAACTCTGAAACGTTGAACCACCAGGGTCAGAGGCCCATAGGCCGTGCCGTCTGTGTTCTCCTGTCCCAGGAGCACACGGAAATGAAACCCGCATTGTGGCGTCCTCAGAGCTAGCCTAGTTTGCAGCAGCGACGATCAGGCCTTTCCAGGTGCTTTCGTCTGTTCTGGTAGGTTGTACGTCTCATAGTCCTAAGGTTTCTTCCACGTCAGGCTGGGGACCGAAGGGGGTTCTGTTTGCCGTTTGTGGCTGGTGCCCAGCACCCTTTCATATGGACTTGGTATGAGTTATGCGTAGGGGTTGACGGACCGCGAATATTAAATAGGACGTGGAAAACCGCAGAGACAACTTGAAGCTCCCTGGAAGCCAGAAGCCTTGACAGCGCCCGGAAGCCAGAGCGAAAGGAAGACACAGCAGGTGGCTAAGGCCTCGCTGGGTGGGAACGAAAATCATTGCAATTTGTCAGCCCGATGATAATTTTGATGTTGATCTGACACTTTGAGCAAGAGACTTCCGTAGTTAAGCAGTTGGTTCAGAACCGCACATTCTGCCCAAGGGGATGGAAGAGGTCACTGTTTCAATTCTGAAGTGCTTCAGATGGCACGGGCCGGCATGTCATCCGTACCGGGGGTTGTCGCAGTGTTGCTGACCTGCCCGATGGAGTCTTGTCTAGCGGCGGCCCCTTTGAATATTGGAGGCCACCCGTGGAAACCTGGCACCTGGTTTTACTTTATCTAGAGTCACATTAGTCTTACATTTGTCCTTTCGTACTCTGAACTTTCGTCCCAATTTGACATGGCTGACATCACGTTGCTATCTGCTTCACACGTGCAGGGGTTACTACCTGTTTGTTTTTGCTCATGGCCACGTGGAGACAGCTGAGAACAGTCCAGAAGGACGGCCGCTCGGGCCGCGTCCTGGCCCCCCTTGGACCACAGCCTCGGCTCCTTTCTCTTCTCTTCTTCCCGTCGCCTGCGGTTCAGGCGTCTTTGACCAGAAAGTGATCTCTACTCAGTCTGTTGGTGCCTCCACCCCCTCCTGGGCCCAGGACGCACCTCCACACATGCAGTCCTGCGCAGCTCCTTCCAGCCGCCACATCTGCCGTGCCTGCTCTTCCTAACTCCATGATTTCTCTACTCTTCACCATGGTGCGCACCCACGCGTGGTGCTTCTCAGAGCTGCCCGAGTCCAGCGTGTGAGCTCACTGGTATCGCTGCCGGCACTGCCTCGGCATGCACTCAGGGCAGGAGGGGGCTGGAAGCCTTCAAAAGGGGCTGCGCCTTCGAGAGGACAGGTCCTGCAGGGATATATCGCAGTGATGCTGTGGGAGCAGATTTGCAGGGTCGGCTCTTTCCAGGTATAGTGCCATTTGGTTTTGTCGCTGAGGAAGAATGTGGATCTTTGCCAGGACAGAGCCTCTGGCTCAGGTCGAGAATGTGCCATTCACTTTCGGATAGGAGGCAGCAGGGGTCCCTGCTTGCTGGGGACCGGTTCTGAGGGCCAGGGCACCTGACACAGCCCGAAGATGGTCGAGTCTGGGAAGACGATGGTTTCTTCCAGCTCAGCCTCATTCCAGGGAAAGACTCCTCCGCACTGGGTGCGCAGCTGAAACCTTGGTGCAAGTGGAAAACGTTTGAGGCTCCGCAGACTCTTGCATTATTCTCGCCATCTTTTTTTCCTTTCTTTGAAGCCTGGGGCTTTAGTGGCTGTTGTTCCTTTTAATTTGCTGTATTTTTATAGATTTACTGGCTTCCTGTTGAGGTTTGGCGCAGCCAATGGCTTGAAGATTTTAAGCACACCTAGGGACCATGGTTTCTTTGCAGCGGTAGACAGCAGCTGTTGACGTAAACACTTCCAGCACTTCCAGCTAAGGACCGAAAGGAAAAAAGTTTGTATCGCTCTCGGGTGAAGAAATGGGAATTCAAAGTCAGGGTGCTGAAAACGTTCTGGAATGAGAAGTCCCCTGGAGCGCGGCATGCCTGCGCTGTCCCCACACACAGACTAATGTCACCGCTCTTCGAACCCTCATCCTCTCCGAGGGCACGGGCCTAGCCGGGGCCGCTCTGTGGCTCAGACTGCTGTCCCCTGGCACCGAGACACAGGCTGCCCCACGAGAAGCACAGGACATGTCCCTGGGCAGCTGAGTCGGCCGTCTCGAGGCGCCGCGATTTCAAGATGGGTCAGTCGGGGTCTCGAAGTGGCACTCTGGCTGCCCCGCTGCAGGGGGACGGGGCCCAGTGCCGCGCCACGCTTTGGAGTCGCGTGTATCCTTCACGGTGTTTGCGTAAGTGATTTTAATACATTCCATGCAGTTGTTCGGGGGCTTGTGTGCTTCTGCTCTTTGCTTAATACTTAAACGTGCCCTGGAGTTCAAGGGAAGAGGTCTCGTCCGCCCGAGCTCCCCATCAGCAGTGGGCCACGTGGACCCCCCGCGCCCCCTCCACCTGGGTTGCAGTCGGGGGCCTCTGGGCGCTCAGAGACGAAAACTCCAAGCACTCTTCAAGGAAGGCAGCGGTGCAGAGCTCTCGGCCGGGGCCTTTCAGGAGGCCAGCTTTGCAGGGAAGTTGTGAAAGGGCAGCGTGCATGTCAGAGTCTCGGCGCCGGCACGCCCCTTTCCCGAGCCCCGGCTGGTGCTGGGACTGCCGTCCTGGGGCACAGCAGCTCGAGGACGCCCACCCCTTCCCGAGGGATGCAGCCGCGTGTCCTCCCTGTCTGGTGCGCGGAGCGGCTCTTCGCTGCAAAGCAAAGTGGAGGAAGCGTGTGTTATTAAGGCTGGGTAGCTCTCCGGACCCTTCCGTCTGAAGTTTTTACCTCTAGTGCGTCAGGACTCAGAAGAAAGCCTGAGTGATGTCAGCCCTGTGCTGTGTGCTTTTTGGTTTAGAGAGGGAGGGGCCCACTGTTTGCTGTCCCACATTCCTTTTCCGTGGTTCTCAGCCAGGGATGGTTTTGCCCCCTAGAGGACATTTGCTAATGTCCGGACTCAGTTTTGTTGTCACAGCTAGGGCTACTGGCACGCCGTGGGTAGGGCCCGGGGATGCTGCACAACACCCTCCCACACACCGACTGCTTCCTCCACAGAGAAGCATTTGCCATAGAACATCAGTGATCTCCAGCCCTGGCCAGGTGGCGGCGTGGGTTGGAGCGTCACCCCGCGCACCAAAAGGTCGTGGGTTCGCTCCCCAGTCAGGGTGCATAGGGGAGGCAACCAATCAACATTTCTCTTTGACATCAATGTCTCTCTCTCTCTCTCTCAATAAACATGTCCTTGGGTGAGGATTTTTTTTAAATGTCAATGATATCCAGACTTTATGGATGAAAACACTGATTCTCAGTGATGTTAAGTCATTAATAGGAATATATGTAACTCAGGTCAGTGACCCTGTTTCCACATTTCTCAGCGACCCTGCCTTGGGACGTGACCCCAGCCATGACAGCACCCCTAAAAATAAATAACAGAGGCTGTCCCCTGAAGATACCAGGGCTGAGCTTTCATGTATTAGGGTGGTGCCTGGGAATTGGGGGCTATTTCCCCCGGCATACAGGACATGCGCGGAAGGTATTAGCAAGTGTCTCTTCTGGGGATTTCAGGTTTTTGTTTTAAGATTCTGCATGTGGTGAGATCATACAGTATTTGTCTTTCTTTGTCTGGCTTATTTCATGGACCATGATGCCCTCGAGATCCACCCGTGTTTGACAAATGGTAGGATTTTCTTCCTTATCATAACTGAATAATAGTATTCCACTGTGTGAGTTTATGTGTTTAATCCTCACCTGGGAGGTGCGAGGATGTATTTTTAATGATTTTAGGAAGAGGGGAAGGGGAGAGACAGAGAGAAACAGTGATGTGAGAGAAAAACATCAATCAGTTGCCTCCTGTCTGTGCCCCAACTGGGGATCGAACCCAGAACCTTTCGGTGTCTCGGCGACATACCTGGCTGGGGCACCGGTATGTGTGTGTGTTCTTGGTCTATTCATTCCTGAACCTTCTCTCAGGTGTGTGTGTTGCAAAATTCCTGTCCTACTCAGTAACTTCGGGGTCCCTCCCCCCTCTCCCTGAATAGTGATTTTTGTCGTTTGACATTGAAGTTCTTTATTTGAAAAAAAATCTATTTAGCTCTCTGAAGATCTTAGAGGTAGGTGGGCACTAGACTTACCGGGGTGATCACCTCGTAAGTTCCAGAAACGTCTAATCACTGTGTTGCACACTGGAAACTCATGGAACGTCGTGTGTCAGCTGTAATTGAACAATTTTTAAAAACTAAAAACAAAGCGGAAAATGAAAAGGCTCCCCCGACAGGGGGCTGAGTGGACCTCCGGCTGATGAATTAGCTGTCACAGCGCGGTCGACCGTCCATGTAGGAAGGCGCCACGGTTTTTCTGGACGGAAGCTCCATCAAATGCAGGTTTTGAAATGAAATCATCCCAAAGACTGATCATGGAATTAGACCCTTATTCATCAAGCTCCTGCCACCTTGTAGACGCAAGATCGGGAATAAAGTTGAATAGTATTTTGCCTCCATCTTCAGAAAACCCTGACAGTACAACACTTAAATTTAAAAAAAAAATTCACATCTGTAGTACATTTGCTGAGCCACGAAGAAATAGTAATATTGTTTGGTATAACTTCTCTGTAGAATCCAAATGTTCGCAGGATTGCGATGTCTTCTCCACGCTACGACTCGGGGAAGCCGCGTCCCTGTGCCGCTTGCTCTGTTCCCATGGCACTCTGTAGATCTGTGCCTGGCCCTGGGCCGCCGCGCTGGGGAAGTCACAGCTCGTTGTCAGTGACACGGCCTGGCGTGCAGTAGGCGCTCAGCGAACAGTGGCTGGGTCACTGCCTGACTGGAAGAGTGACCGTCTGTAGGAAGTGGTCTTTGTGACAAAGGCATGCTCATCAGATTTGGGTCCAGGCGTAGATGTGCGGCAAGCCACCAATACCTCTCATTCTCTTCAAGACCTGCCAGCCGGCGAATGCCCTCCGTGGGCGTTGTTGTGTGTTTAGCCCCAAAAGCGTCTGCGGGAGGCGCGGGAGGCCCGCGCAGGGCCGAGCTGCGGGGAGGCGCGCCCCGCCGGCAGTTAACCTTTGCGGCCAGACTTCAGAAGAGGCTTTGTCCTTAGCGCTGCCCCTGTCAAATTCCCCGAGCCGCAAGTAAATGGGAGACACAAATTACATTGTAAAGTGAAGTAGTCGGTGTTACACTACAGTTTGGTTGATTTAGGAAGAAAACGAGCTCTGACAGCTCGGGCTTTGCAGTTCAGTGAATTCTACGGTTCAAAGAAAGCATCACTCCCGGTGCGGTTCCCACGCCGCGGGGTCAGACCCGCCGGGCGCTGGGCCCCGAGCTCCAGGCCCTGGGACACCAACTCCGTGCCATGATGCACGGGCTCTTAGAAGGGCTGGAGGGTATTAAGTGCTCACATTAGTGACTGGAAACAGTCACACCTGCAAAGGGGAAGGCGCTGTTCAGCTGTCCGACCAAACGGGCAGCGTTTTAGAATTCACCACTTTTCCCTCCATGCCATCAATTTTTCACAGCAGAAAGCGTCTTTTCCTAGCGCGCCTGCTGGTGGTCGTTGCCCCCTCAGGGAGGGGCTGCCTGAGACGCAGAGGTCGGGAGAGGAGGCTGGGGGAGAGCCTCGGTCTCTGCTTTTCTGTGACCGTACTTGGCAGCCATCCCCTGTCTTGTCTCTTGTTTTCTGGAGGAGGCACTGAGTGGGGGTGTTCCTGCAAGATCTAGGGAGCCCCAAGGTTGCAGACTGAATTCCTGAGCTGCCGGGCAGGGACGGGCTGTGTGTGGAGAAGCTGGGGGTACGTGTGTGGCTGGGTTTGCTTCCGGGAACTTTCCACACTGTCCTGCACACCTCTGTCTGGGTTTCTCCTTGGCTTCTGAGGGTAGCTCAGGGAGCTTTGTCTGGAAGACCCCCATCCCTGCCACAGGGGTGCTGGCCTCTGCGCCACTGTCCCCAGCGCCCCTGGCATTAGGGGTCAGGAATCTGACTTGAGTTTCAGCTTGAATCAAGGGGGGTTGATGGAACTTCTGTGGGGACAGCGAGAGTCGGGTGTGAGGGCTGTGGGTGTTTGCGACTCTGGCCCGCTTCAATGTGTTTCATCTTGTTCTCAACCCCCTAGAAGTTGGATCAAATAAGATTTAAATTCACTTGAAAGGAGACATTAAATGCTAAGTAATAAGATTTTGTAGGTCAAGGTATGCTTGGTGGGGCACAGGCCAATGCAATGTCTAGAATGTTCTCCGTGCTCCCTGAGGACACATTCTTACCCCCTTGGGGGACACCCCTCTTTGAGAATGCACGGCCTAGTTCATTGCGAGGGCCTGGCAGGCAGTGCAATAAAGGAGTTCAAGACTGGAGTTCAGAAGAAAGGCAAGGTTGCAAGATAGAATTTGGGGTGTCCCTGGCATTTAGATTATGCTGAGGAGGCCACCTGGAGAGTGCAGCTGGAGAAGGGAGGCCACCAGGCCGAAGCCCTGGGGCACTGCCATGTTGAGGGGCTTCACCGCTGAAGATAGGCCAGGCAGGGGGTCCACATGGTAGGCAACAGCGGCAGGCGAGTTGGGGAAGAGGGAGGGTGCTGAGTTCTAACGAGAGGACGCGGAAGGGAACAGGAGCAACAGAGGATTTGGCCACACGGCGGTCACTGCTGATGGTGACCAGAGCAGTGTCCTTGGTCTGGCCAAGGAGGAAACCAACCTGCAGGGGTCACGGGGAGAGTGGAGCCCACTGAACGTGGGCACCTGCGCAGGGTTGAGTGGCACGGGGCCACAGGGACAGCATCTGGAGGAGGCTGTGGTGCAGATGGGGCGGTTCTGTTTGCGGCTGACGTGGGGCACATTGGAAACCACTGGGGGGAGAGAGCGCCAGACGGGGGTACAGGGAGTGTGGGGGAGGTGAGTGGGAGCCCCGAGGTCCAATATGGAAAGAATACGGACAGTGATCCATTGTAACAGGAGAGGAGACGGAGTGTGGGTACAAACGGCAACACAGGTTAGCGTGGGGGTTGGATGATGAGAAATAACTACGGGGTTTCCAAAGGTGCTCGGGGCACAGTTGAGATGCCGCTACCCCATATGGCCATGGGGTCCGTGTGAATCTCCCACCGATAGCGCACGCCCTGCTAACACGCACACGTGGGGCACAAATTGCCCGCACCCCACTCCACAGAAAGCCCGGGAGACGCATTCCAGCCGGATGAGTCTAAAAGGATGCGTTGCTGTAAATAACTCATGTGAAGTCATCCTCCTGTGAGCGTTTCTAGGTGCATCTTGTCTTTTAAGCTTCGACAAACCCTATCAGTCGTCAAAACCCTCTCGTCTCTCAAAATAGCCCTCTCCCAGCTCCCTTGCACACTCGCGGGCCGTGGCCGTGCCGCCACTGCCCGGGAGGAGCTGTTGGCTGCGTGAGTGGGAACCAGAGCGTCTGGAGAGGACCCGTCTCCAGGCCCGCCCGTGCTCCCCCGCCGCCCTGTGCTCAGTGCTGCCCTCAGCCGGGCGCCCAGCGCGGGGCATTCCTCTGGAGAAGAGGGGCTCCCTCGCCCCTCGGTTTGCAGGCACCTGGGCCCACCGACTGCTCCTCCTCCTCATGGCTGCTTAGGCGTCTTCCGTACCATGTCTCCTGATGTTCCTCTCTGCTGCTTCAGTTCAGACGTTTCCAGAAGACTATGGTCCTGCTCCTTCTCTTGCATCTCATCCCTCCTGTCTTCCTTACCTCTCAGTCCCTAAGGACAACAGAGCAGAGGCCCAGGAAGCCCTGCGGAGTGAGGGACACTTCAGATCCCAGCTGTGATGTCCCCGAGGCAGGCAGCCTGCCATCCTCTGCTATTTTGTTTAGAGGTGCGGGAGAAACAGCTCTGCCCAGAGCTTCCTTGCCAGGCCCAGGAAACTGGGGTGCAGCAAACCTTTGGGAACCAACTTCTTCCTGCGTCATCGCCATCACTCGTGGGTCTCTGTGAGGCCATGGATTTTCCAACTCCTCTGTGGCAAAACGCACGCAGGGATCTTAGAACTCACGTGGACTATTTCCAACCGCTGGTCTCACCCTCCTAGTTCCTTGTGACATAAGATGAATGTCTCTAGTGCCGGCAAGCAGCCGGCCAGGGCGGCAGAGCTTAGAATGCTAATGGCCTAGATATATCTTACTGATCACCTTCATACACGGGTATCTCATCCCCATGACCAGGTGTTAATGCCACTGGGCAGCCTTGATGAAGGGATTCCTGTCCCAGAGTCCAGGGCCGGCTCCTTCAGAACATAATCGATTGCCCTTTGAGTAAGGAACCTTAACCTGAAATTCCTTCTGAGCAGTAGAAATGCTAATGGAAAATCCTCTGTTTTCAGTAGTGCAGAAGCATTTTATGCGATGCTTTGAACAATCATGAACATTATTGGTTGTTAATCAAAAAATGTAGTAGGGTAGTAGATCATAAAAAAATAGAATACATATAAACCTCACACACTTTAACTTAGAAGATGTAAACGAGCGTTCATTTCACGAGGTGCATCTGTCACATCACTTTACCTTGTTTGTTTATTGTAACATGGGTCTAGATTAGCATTTCACATCTTCCTTGGGGCCTGAAACACTTCCAGAAAGCCTCTTTTCACACCCGAAACCAAGGGCCTGTGGACGGCTTGTCCGCCATCTGACCTCTCGGTTTTTGGCGCCTTTCCCGGTCGTCTCGCGTCCGTCTGATTTGCCAGCGGTTTTTAAAGCGAGTCATCTTTTCAGCCTTCCCAAGGTGTTCGACTCCATTTTCCCGTGGACGCCAGCCTCCCTCTCGCCGCCCAGTCCTAGCATTTTGTGTAACACGGAAGCCATCCCTCCATGAGGCTGACAGGTTGGATGGGGCAGACCGGGCAGGCAGGGAGCACCGCGGGTGCACGGGTGGGGTTACCTGATGACGTCACGAGGGCAGCTGTCAAACGCAGCCTGTGGTGTCATTGTTGTGTCAGTTAAAAAAGGAGAACTGTCAAAGTGAAAATCAGGTCCTCACTGGCCAGGGCTGGGTGTAGGGGACTTTGTGTATGGACATCCCTTGCTGGTACCAACGAGCTCCCTGCTTACCTCTCAAGGACAGCAGGTTGGTAAGCACTCAGAGCCTCACAAATAAGGCCTCGTTTTATTAAGATCTGAGAGAAAAATAATAAAGGAAGCAGGGTTAGAATTTAATGGACCAGAGGGTTTGGTTCTTAGCTTCCCCCTAAATATCTCATTCATTTGGGGAGAACCCTGGGAGAATGATGGAGTTCTGGGAAGCTAAGTTCAGAACGTTGTAAGAGCAGGTCGACTTAACTGTGAAGGTTTATATTCTTTCCTAATTCTAATTGTTGAACTTGATCATGGGATATAGCACCACCTAATCACAGGGTAGCAGGTGCGATCACATGGTGCCTGATCACATGGGAGCAGGCGAGATCACGTGCCTGATCATGTGGGAGCAGGTGAGATCACGTGGTGCTTGATCATGTGGGAGCAGGTGAGATCACGTGGTGCCTGATCACATGGTAGCAGGTGCGATCACATGGTGCCTGATCACATGGTACCTGATTACATGGGAGCAGGTGAGATCACATGGTGCCTGATCACATGTCAACTGGTCATTGGTAAAGCCCCACCTGGACCGTGAGGCTGGCAGGGGAGGGCCAGGCAGGGCAAAGTGAGGAAAAAAGGGTGCGGGAGGAGAGAGACTTGCCTCATTTCCCTTCAAAGCCACGAGTTCTTTCCCGTTGAAAGGTGATCACTGGTGTTAGGGAACTAACAATGCCATTAGTTTTATTTACCAAATGCAAGGGTTCCTTCTGCACGGCAAGCAGGCAGTCAGAGCAGGTGTTCAGCTTGCCGCTTGTAAGACGAGAGGGCAAAGGTCAGTACCTGAACCAAAACCCAGCACGATGCCCCCAGTGGAGCGACGATGCCCCCGGGACATGCGCTCCGTTCCCTGAACGTCTGGGTTCCCCAGAAATATGTGACAAATGGGTAAATTGGTCGTTCCTGCTTCATATTTAACCAATTTCCCAATGCACCGCCTCCCACAAAGGGGTGTAAATCTCTGCACCTGGTGTTTCACAATGCAAAAGCCTTCGTGATGCTTTGAAACAGCTCAGAAGCCCCAAATAGTTTCTTAGAATTCTAAGTGTATTTCATAGAAATTATTGTCAAGAATACTGGAAATCATAAGAAGACATTTAGGTCCTGGCTGGCATGGCTCAGTGGATTGAGCACGTGCCTGTAAACCATAGGGTTGCGGTTCGATTCCCAGTCAGGGTACTCGCCTGGGTTGTGAGCCAGGTCCCCAGCAGGGGGCGTGTGAGAGCACAAGATACCTTATTTTTTGGAAAATGTTATGGTTTAAAATTTGTATTTCATCTAAGTTTTATTTTTTTTTAAAAGAGAGATACCTTTTTCTTTGAGTAAAATGCCCTGATAGTGAACATTTAGTTTTTTTTAATATTTCTTCCTATTACAGTTTACATTCAATATCACTTTGTATTAGTTTCAAGTGGAGAACATAGTGGCCAGGCAGTCCTATACTTTACAGAGCATTTCCTCTGATGTTTCCAGGTGAACGTGTATATTTTATAAAGATTTTGTTTAAACATAGGCAGCATTGCCACGAATTTCACGTGGCGCCTTCCTCACCCCTCATTGCCTTGATTCAGCTTTTAGACACGTGGACAATTAAAGACCCAGATGAAGGGTTGTCACTCGGCCTTGATGCCTGCTGGGGACCGAGTGGCCCTTGGTTAACTGTTCTTGCAGCACGTGGCTTCTCACCGAGCACCTCGGCATCAGAGATGAGAGGACCCAGGTCCCTGGCCGCCCAGGTGAGCCCAGGAGTGTGCGGGATGCGTAGCCACAAACGGACTTCGTCCTGCCGTCCGTGACCTGCGTCAGTTTCGAGCTGAACATGTCTTCTGTTCTTCCTTCCTCCCTTTCGATGTTTTACGCCAAGCCAGGGGAGAGAAACCGAGAACGTTTTCAGCTCTTCCATCTGTGGAATAGTCCGAAGGAAATGAAGATCCGCTGAGCCCCGTGGTCCACATTTTATCTTAAGTTAGTGAATCACAGACGCAGTTTAGTTTAGCAAGTGACTCCGCTGGAATTTACAGTAAAGCCTCACTTAATATATTTCCATTTAGCGAGTGTTTGTTTTCAATAACTGCCCTGCCGCCCTGTTTGGTTTGTGGTGGAGACCGCCCACATCTCCGCGTCTCTGCCGCTCGGCTGGAGCCCCCAGGGCTTCACCACCCTGGTACAGTTTTATTTTCAGATTGAAGGTGGATTTGTTTAATATCCTTCCAGAAGCAAATTCATAAATCCACAGCTTTCCCCAAACGCATCGCCAATGTCACAATTGGTAGAAAGTTGGTGAGAAAGAGGGATGTGCTCGCTGAGCCGAGGCCCGGCATGTCGGGTGGTCTCGGGGAGCTGCGTGGCTTGTGGAGAACACGACTCACCGTCGAGGGAGTGTGAGTGCCCGGCAGTGCACCAGGACGCCTTTGCTGGCAGACTTTGCAGCTCTCGACCCTCCTGGAGGGACAGAAAAGCATATCCTTGCAGACAGGAACGGGGGGAGCTTCCATCCCCACTGGGAACCAGGGCTGTCCCTGGGATCGGTGGCAGGCACTACCCAGGCCGCGCTGGCCCCAGACTGGGTCCCTCGTGACTCAGTGCCTCCCTGGCGCTGCTGGCAAGGACCCCGGAGAGCCTGTGGCGGCAACGGGCTGGCAGCAGACGGCCCGGCTCATCCAGGGCCCCTGCGCACTCACCTCGGGAACAGCTGCTGTTTGACAGGACCCTCGGGAAGCAGAAGGAACAGGGCCCATGTGGAATCGGAAGAGCAGAGGCTGACAGGGCACCACCCCTGAGGCAGGGGGGGGGGGGGGGGGGACACAGGGGCGGGGCCGCCGGCCACCTCTGGGTAGGAGGTGGTGCGTCACTTCCAAGACTAGGCTCTGGGAGACACTGCAGCTACCAGCAGGGTGGATGTGCTGTCCTCTTCTCTCTGAGGGAGTCTGAGGGAGTTCGTCTGGGGAGGGGTGTGTGGGCAGTCCCAGGGGAGCCGCTGGGAGGGGAGGGGACCTGGGCCCGGGTGCAGGGAGCACCAGCAGCACTGGACTGAGAACCGGGCTGTCAGGAGGGTGGGACTTCATCAGCAGGGGCAGACAGGATGTCCCTGTGATGTGGACGCCCAAAGCGCACGGCCCAAGAGCTCTGCCCTGGCCGTGTCGGGAACCCGCAGATAACCAGCGTGGCTGAGCCAAGGGCGACACCGTACCCCGTGGGATAGGGCCTTGCAGGGGGCGCTCAGGCTGGATCCTTGGGGTCCCGAGTGGCAACCCCCACACGCGTCGTTTCGTCTGAGCCATCATCACAGGCTCCTGCTGGAGGCACGAGCCCGCCTTTCCGGTGGCTGCCAGAACAAGGCCACACGCGGCGGGGCTAAGACACTCACCCCCACTGCCGGACAGCCCTGGGGGGCCTCTGGGGGCTCTCGGGGAGGATCCATGTTCTTGCCTCACCAGCTTCTGCAAGTGCCCACATTTCAGGGTCCATGCCCCCCTGGCGTCTTCCAGGGCAGCAGTGACTGATGGAATCTTCCTCGTGCTGTGTCAGGTGGGCGCTGACCCCCGCCTGCCCCTCCACTTAGGAAGGTCTCTGTGAGGACAGCGGGCCCACCTGGGTAATGCAGGGTCCTGTCCCCGCCCCAAGGCCCATCCCACGTTTTCTGTTTGGCTGACGTTTCCCATGGATTGTTCACTCTCCTATGATCCCGGCGCTCAGAGCACCTGGGTGCGGCGTTTCTTACCCGCCTGTCGCAGACGTTCTTCCACGGCAGAACGCGGTTGGCAGCGCCAGCTTTCCTGTTGGCGGCAACGGAATGTCTGTGGTGGGTTGCCAGCGCGTTCTCTCGTTTTCTGTGCGTTTCAATTGCTCTCCAGTCGCGTCCCGTACGGGTAACTCCGTGGTGAGTGTCTCCATGCACGCGGCTTCTGTATTTTGGACTATTTCCTG
>PVJI01005738.1:0-92678 GCA_004026765.1 Micronycteris hirsuta | reverse complement strand
CAAACAAAAAGGCAGGGTAAAATTCAGTATATAAACATACTTTAATTTTGTAAAAAACATGCATGTGTGTATCTGAAAAAAATTGGGTGGTTAAAAGTAATTAACTTCAGGTCAAAGAACCAGAAATAATTTTTATTTTTTTATTTTATTGATTATGTTAACAGTTGTCCCAATTTTTTCTCCCCTTTACCCCCTCCATTCCGCACCCCCCAACCCTCCAGATTCCCCTGCCTTAGTTCATGTCCATGGGTTGTACATGTAAGTTCTTTGGCTTCTCTATTTCCTATACTGTTCGTAAACTTCCCCTGTCTTTTTTGTGCCTACCAATTATGCTTCTTTTTTAAAATATTTAAAGATTTTTAAAATATTTTTAAAGATTTTATGTATTTATTTTTAGAAAGATGAGAAGGTGGGGAGAAAAGAGAGAGAGAAACATTGACGTGTGAGTGATACATCAACCGGTGGCTTTTCACACACCCCCAACCAGGGACCTGGCCCATAACCCAGGCCCGTGCCCTGACTGGGATAAGAGGAGGTGAGCCTTCAGTTTGCAGGCTGCTGCTCAATCCACTGAGCCACACCAGCCATGGCTAATTACGCTTCTTATTCCCTGTACCTTTTCCCCCATTCTCCCTGTCCTCTCTCCACTGATAACCCTCCATGCGATCCCCATTTCTGTAATTCTGTTCCTGTTCTAGTTGTTTGCTTAGTTTGTTTTTGTTTTTTAGATTCAGTTGTTGATAGCTGTGAATTATTTCTCATTATACTGTTCATAGTTTTTGATCTTCTTTTTCTTAGATAAGTCCCTTTAACATTTCATATAATAATGTCTTGGTGATGATGAACTCCTTGAACTTGACCTTATCTGGGAAGCACTTTATCTGCCCTTCCATTCTAAATGACAGCTTTGCTGGATAGAGCAATCTTGGATGGAGGTCCTTGCCTTTCATGACTTCGAATACTTCTTTCCAGCCCCTTCTTGCCTGTAAGGTTTCTTTTGAGAGATCAGCTGATAATCTTATGCGAACTCCTTTGTAGGTAACTGTCTCCTTTTCTCTTGCTGCTTTTAAGAGTCTTTCCTTATCTTTAATCTTGGGTAACTTAATTATGATGTGTCTTGGCGTGTTTCTTCTTGGATCCAACTTCTTTGGGACTCTGTGAGCATCCTGGACTTCCATGTCTAGCTCCTTTGCCAGACTGGGGAAGTTCTCCTTCATTATTTGTTCAAGTAAGTTTTCAATTTCTTGCTCTTCCTTGTGGCAGTGATTTCCACACATGTGTAAACACACAGTCCTGAGAATCTACACGTTTTGAGCACAGCTCCGTGTGACTCCTGTGTGAGCAAGTGTGGATCATGTCTGTGGGATGGGAATTCTCTAATAGGAATTTGGCAAAGGTGTATCTTAAAAAATTCCGGCTTACTGATCTCTGAATATTGCTTTCACCTGGTCCTGTCTGCCACCAGACCTGAATCAACATCCCAATGCCTTGCTATGAGTAATCCTACCTGTTCCGCTTAATCCCATGAATAATCAATCCTATGTAAATTGCTAATGCCCCTGATAAAAACCCTGGCTGGGCAAGCCACGAGGCTTTTTCCTGGAAATGGGAGGAATCAGCCACGTAGCCCCGGACTTGCTTTCCCCGCGTGTCCCGGTACACGCATCCGAGTCACGGTCAACCCACGGGTCTCGGCAGGACCGAGCTACCCCGTGTCACTTCCTCTTCTCCTTCTAGCACCCCTATGATTTGGATGTTCAAATGTTTCAAGTTGTCCCAGAGGTTCCTCAGCCTCTGCTCATTTTTTTGAATTCTTATTTCTTCATTCTGTTCTGGTCAGATGCTTATTTTTTCCTTTTGTTCCAAATTGTTGATCTGAGTCCCAGTTTCCTTCCCCTCACTATTGATTCCCTGTATATTTTCCTTTATTTCACTTTGTATGGTCTTCATTTCTTCCTTCATTTTGTGACCAAACTCAATCATTTCTGTGAGCATCCTGATTACCAGTGTTTTGAACTCTGCATCTGATAGGTTGTCTATCTCTTCGTTGCTTAGTTCTTTCTCTGCAGTTTTGTTTTGTTCTTTCATTTGGGCTATATTTCTTTTTCTAGGTGCACCTGTTACGTCGTAAGGTATGGAGCCTTAGCTATTTGCCAGAGCTGGGTAACTTACATTGCTGCATTGTGGTACTGTATATGGGGGAGGGGTCAGAGATGGAACAATGTCACTTGCTAGCTTGCTCAGCTTTCACCCCACTTTCCATCACTTCCCCCACTTCCCACAAGCAGATTATGCCCTTTCAGGTGCTGATTCCCTGGTGTACAATCTATGTGTACATTCTATGACCCTGTGGGCCTCTCCAACGGACTCTCCTGTGAGACTGGGAGTTTCTCCAACTGCCACAACCCCCACAGGTTTTACAGCCAGAGGTTTTGAGGATTTATTTCCCTGCACTAGAACCCTGGGTTGTGCAGTTTGACTCACTCCCCAGTTGTTCCTTCTGGCTTATCCACCCTCGAATGTGGGCAATCCCATCCACCAGCCACCGCTGCCCCTCTCCTCCCCTCCTACCAGTCTGGATGATTGTCACTTCTGTAACTCCTTGGCTGTCAGACTTTCAAGTAGTTTGATTTTTCTGGCAGTTCTGGTTGTTGTTGTTGTTGTTGTTGTTTTCAATTGGGTGTTATACTTCTTTTGGTTGTGTGAGGAAGCAAAGCATTTCTACCTGTGACTCCATCGTGGCCAGAACCTAATTTTTATTTTGAAAATTTTTGCTTATGTGCACTTCTGACTTTTCTATAATTCACATAGGTAGCTTTTATAACAGGAAGCCATTTTTCATTCTAGGAAAAGCTAGGAAACACATCTAAAGGTTTCTAATCTATAGTTCTAGATTCTATCCTTCAGGATGAATTGCTTATTTTCCTCAATGGTTCTACTTTTTCAACATTTCATTTCTTTCCCATCTCTCATATAAGCATTCCTGGAATCATGTAACATGCATTACCTAAGTGACTCTACCAAGTTTCCTCTGTAGTCTTTCATAACTGCCAGAAGTTTCCATAAAAGTTATTTTTTGGAAAATGTAACAGTGTCTGTCATCTCTTCCAGTATTCAGAAAATGTGAGGTCATGGGGAAATTTAAGATCCAAATTTCCCTTTGCCTTTACATCTCCTTACAAATTTACCATTATGTGTGCATGTGCATCTATGTGTGTGTTTTAGGACGACAGGCTTTGAAATGAGTTAAAACTTTAATTTATGCTGTTGTGGTAGTGGCTTTTGTTAACATTTCTCCATCTCTCCATTCCAATGGATTTACTTTGTCCTTTTTTACTTTAGTTTTCTTTTATGAGCATCTACCAAGTGTGACACCCCATGCTAGGTGTATGTCATGTTACCTCACTGACTAATCACAGAAATATGGCATTTATTCCCATTTTATAATCACTTCATTAATGTGTGTTTGGTGCTCTTTAATTTATATAGATAATATTTCATTTGACCCTGTGATGTTGGTATTATTATTTCTATTTTACAGATGAGAAAACTAACACAAGGAAGTTAAAGAATTTGTGTAAGATGCTCCCTTTGAGAATCAGTGAGTGGAGCTGGGACAGGAATCTGACTTGTTTGCCTCCCCAAATCCCAACTTGAATGTCTACGCTGTTTTCTGTCTGAAGTGAGGGTTTTGTGAGTTGTTATCATCACTACAAGTGTTAACAGGAAGAAGGAAGATCAATTTCACAGATTATTAAAATGATTAAAAGGCAAATAAAACAGGAGGATTCAACAGACCCAAAGTGAACCAGTCACAAAAAGTAAAGTGACCCAACGTCTCATCAAAATTGTCCTGTGCTAGAAAGGAGGTTGGGCTGCGACAGCTTCCTCCTCCTGTGGGAGTGAACATTTTAGAATGCTTATTTCTCTTACATCAGAAATACCTTGTTTCTTGTCAAATAAAATATTAATTCTAACTTAATCACTGAAAAGCTGCTTAAAAATATCTTAATCTTGTGGTTTTTCCTAAAACACTTTAAAGCCGATTGATCCCAGAAAACAAAAATGACTGAGCAATTTGGCTCCTTATCTACCAGTGGGATTTCTAGAAAGGGTTCAGTTGCACATGGCATTTCTGGTGTCCTTGACCTGTGATTAGATTTTAAACTGTTTTTCTACTACCAGCCACTCTGCCTTGCAGGATAATTATGCTTTGTATTCTTCCTGTCTCCTCCTGGAATCTCAGGTGCTTCAGCCATATGATTTGGTTTTTGCTTTCCTTGTAGCCTCCACACCCACATCCCTGTGACTTAGACCACAGGGTTCTTCTCTATCGGCCAACAGCACAGCAAACCAGGTCAACACATAGGTTTATTGGCTCCTCCTTTGTGACTGGGACCTTGTGGCACAGATGGCTAGCTGACTCTTAAAGATTCATGCTCCCCTTTCACAGTAAAGAGTTGTTCATGTAAAGTGCCTGCCAGATGAGAACTTACTCCCAAGTCCTCATTGTGTATCAATGGACCTTGTAAGCAATCCTTATGATGGATTGTGCCCAGAAGTGATACGTACCAATTTTGAATTGAGGTATTTAAGAACTGGATGCACAATCTTTCACTCTCTCTTTTTCATGGCCACTGGCTGACTGATGCCAGAACAACTTGAAACTCACAAGAGGGCAGAGCCATAAGGTGGAAGCAACCTGGGTCCCTTAGTCACTGCCTGAGGGAGAGTTACCTGACATGCATCAGACTGTGACATGAATATGAAGTAAGTTTTTGTGGGGTTAATCCACTGAGATTTTGGGATTACTTATTACAGCAGAACCTTGATGAACAAATATTGGACCTATAAGCCCAGATATCCCTCCTCAGTAGGCAAAGGACCTGGAATTAGATGAGCTTGAATCTGCTATAATTATTAATGGGGCGGAGGTGTCATGATGCCACAGTGGAAGTTCTATCACTACTTCAGTAATTGTTGAGGGTCATGGCAGAGACTGCTAGTTGCCTTTCAATAGCCATTATCCCCTTCCTTCTAACTCAACCCTAGTTTTGTTGGGGACAGCAATGTAATGGCATAATAAAACTACAGATATGACCACTAAGATATCTAGCAAATGCCATTGTACGAGTTTCCAGAAAACTTCCTAAAAGGGAGCAAAATTAGCTGACATGCCTCTTTTGCCTTCCCTCTTCTTCCTGTCTTCAATATTCTTCCAATGCATAGAGTTTCAGGAGCCATCGTGTTTCCACTCACTAAGGTGGAACGATAGCCACTCACAAGGACGATAACCACTCACTAAGGTGGAACACAAAGACACAAGGAACTGGGTCTCCAGTGGAATCTTGGGCTACTATACTAAGCCTGGATGGCCAACCACTGGAATTCTTGTTATGTAGAAAATAAATAAGCCCCTACTTTGTTTAAGTCACTATTTAGTGGGGTGGTCTGCTCCTTGCAGCAGCCAAAAGCAATCCTTACAGATACTAAGGTGATCCTTCTAAAACAATCCATAGCACGGATCTTCCTGATGAGTTGGTCTTTCCGCCTCTCTGCTCCATTCTCTTCTTCTCCTCACTCTAATTCTTCCCAGCCTAGAACTTCCACAGTGCTGACTGAATTTCTAAGCCCATTTGGTAACTCTCAAGGATAAAGAGCTCGCTGACCCTTTCCTAATCATTGAAGTTAGGCTCAAACCTACTCCTTTGAGTGACGCATAGCAATTTTCATGCACCTTCTCTCCCCGATAGTTTCAAACTGCTGCTTCATCTCTGAACTAGACAGCTCTGCAATCTGGTTCCATCAATGTAATTATGAGATTTAAAAGAAACCCAAGAAGTTATTAAGTTCACTTACCTGCCTCCAGGCAGGACTGTGATTAGCTCTTCCACACACATAGCTGTCTTTGGTAGGCCAAAAAAGTCTCTCACAAAGTATCACTCACTGGTAACTTTGAAGGAGCCCATTTAATCTGTTTCCTGTTTCTCTGCCAGTAAAATGGGTATTATAATCTTTGCTAGGAATGACAAGGCCTTCTGCTTAAATATGTGAAGTTTGAAATGGGATATGATTACTTTGTTGCATGCTGCAACAGATTAAAATGGGCAAATGTTTTGTACCTCCTCCCATCAAAAGACTGAGTCTAACTTCCCACCCCTTGAAGCGCGGTTGCCTTGTGCCTTGCTTTGACCGATGGATGTGGCAGCAGTTATGTTGTATGAATTCTAGACTAAGCCTCAAGCAGTCTTGCAGCTTCCACCCTCATCCTCTTAGAATGTTCCCAGTACCATGTAAGGAATACCAAGCTACACTGCTGAAGGATAAGAGACCATGTAAAGAGGGATAGTCAGCAGCAAAGCTGGGACATGTGAGTGAGGCCATCTTAGTCACCCCAGCTTCAGCAGAGCCACCAGGTAATTGCAGCTAAGTGAATGACCACAGCAAGACCAGCAGAACTGCTTCACTAAGCTCAACCCAAATTGCCCACCCACAGAATCATGCGAGATAATAAATTACTGTTGTTTTAAGTCACTAAACTTTGGGGCAGTGTATTATTTCCTAGGGCTGATGTAACACATCACCACAAACCTTGTGGCCTACAACAATGGAAATTTATTCTCTCTGCTCTGGAGGTCAGAAGTCCAACAGAAAGGTGTCCACAGGGCCATGAGCCCTCTGAGGTCTCTAGGGAAGAATCTTTCCTTGCCTCTTCTACCTTCTGGTGGTTGTTGGCAGACTTTAGGGTTCCTTGGCTTGTGGTGGTATAGCATCTATATCTCCCTCTGCCTTCATAGGGCCTCTTCCCTGTGTGTCCCTATGCCTCCTTTTACTTGGACACCAGTGATTGGATTTAAGGCACACCCTAATCAAGTGTGATCTCATTTTAATTTGCTTATATCTGTGAAAACCATATTTCCAAAATAAGAGTAGATTCAGAGGTAACAGGGCGTAGGAATCTTTTGGAGGAACACAAATCAACCCACAATAGGTGGTTTGTTAAACAGGAAAATACAACTGAAAATACAACTCTTAAATACAAATTTAAGAAGATAAATGTGCAGATAATAAAATAGGAAGAATTATCATATTTGTAAAGATAACAATGCAAGAGAGAGTCAAAATCTCCTAGGAAGAAAATGTCTAAACAGAGTATTTTACTTATTGTTAGGCGTCTTAATACTAGTGCAAAGCAAAATTTGTTATACATTAAAGAATACTGGGTATTCAGATTATCTTTATCTGCATGTAAGACATATTTTATGGGAATAATAAACACGCTAATTCCCTTATTCTCTGTTCAGCATTGCATGTTATATCTGTGTAAAAGCTGAAGACTGTCAGAACCTACTGGTTACCGTTGTCCCACTTCCCTTCTGCCTCCCCCGAACTTCTTAAAGGAGTGGTCTCTACCAGCTTCCTCCATTTCCTCTGCATTGCCACCCTCTGCAACCCTACGAGATCTGACTTCCTTCCCCACAACTCCACAAAAACTGCTGATTCAGAAGTTCACACTGACCACTGTCAAGGCAAAGCCAATGGCTCTTTCTTTGTCCTCATAATTTGACATCTGACCCTTTAAACTGCCTTGTTAACTCCCTTTTCCAAATTATCTCAGTCGGCCATATCTTGGCCAAATTTTTCTTCCTTTTTTTGTCACTCTTCCTTCTTATACCAATTGGCAGTGACTCTTCACCTATGCCCATTCCTTTTCTCTTCCACTACACTTTCCCACCTAGGAAATGTGTCCATTCTTCATTCCCACCCCCAGTTCACTGGTGACTCACTAATTAATATTTTCCATCCTGACTTATCATTCAAGCCCTAAGCCTATATCTCAAGTTGCCCAATGAAAAAAATATTGCATATTTTATATTCGTCTATTAGTTAAGATAGGCTCAGTGATACTGTGCTAACAAGGAATCCAAAAATCTTAGTGACTTATAAAAACAAGGACCTCCAGAGAGCGACAATGGCTCTGCTCTAATTATCTTTACTCCAGGATGCAGGCCAACAGATCAGCCTGTGTCTGGAACATTGCTGGTTGCACAGAATAAAGAAAATATGACGTGACAAGACTATTGAGAGGAGGGGGCCAAGACGCAGGTTTAGGCAGAAACGCTTTGCTTCCTCACACAACCAAAAGAAGGAAAACAACCAATTTTAAAACAAAGAACAACCAGAACTGCCAGAAAAACATTTGCTTACAAGTCCAATACCAAAGGAATTGGAGAAACATTCCACCAGACAATGCACCGAGACAAAAAACATGGCCCAAATGAAAGAACAGATCAAAACTCCAGAAAAAGAACTAAGAGACGAGGAGATAGCCAACCTATCTGATGTAGAGTTCAAAACACTGGTAATCAGGATGCTCACAGAATTGGTTGAGCTCCGTTGTAAAACGAAGGAAGAAACGAAGGCTACACAAAGAAAAATAAAGGAAAATACACAGGAAACCAACAGTGAAGGGAAGGAAACCAGAACTCAAATCAATGATTTGGAACAAAAGGGAAAAATAAGCATCCAACTGGAACAGAATGAAGAAACAAGAATGCAAAACTATGAGGAGAGGCTTCGGAACCTCTGGGACAACTTAAAACATTCCAACATCTGAATCATGGGAGTGATAGAAAGAGAAGAGGAAGAGCAAGAAATTGAAAACTTATTTGAACAAATTACAAAGCAAACCTTTTCCAATAAGGCAAAGGAAATAGACTTCCAGAAAGTCCAGGAAGCCCAGGAAATCCCAAGGAAATTGGATCCAAGGAGGAGCACACCAAGGCATATCATAATTAAGTTTGAAAGACTAAGGATGAGGAGAGAATCTTACAAGCAGGAAGAGGAAAGGAGAGAGTTACCTATAAAGGAATTCCCAGCTATCAGTTGATTTCTCAAAAGAGACCTTACAGGCAAGAAGAGGCTGGAAGGAAGTATGCAAAGTCATGAAAGGCAATGACCTGCATCCAAGATGACTCTATCCAGCAAAGCTATCATTTAGAATGGAAGGGCAGATAAAGTGCTTCCCAGATAAGGTCAAGTTAAAGGAGTTCACCACCATTAAGCCCTTATTATATGAAATGTTAAAAAGACTTATGTAAGAAATAGAAGATCAAAAACTATAAACAGTAAAATGACAACAAAACCCGACTATCAACAACTGAACCTGAAAAATAAAAACAAAAACTAAGCAAACAACTAGAACAGGAACAGAATCATAGAAATGGAGATCACTTGGAGGGTCATCAGTGGGGAGGGAGAGGGGGACAATGGGGGAAAAAGGTACAGGGAATAAGAAGCAGAATAGGTAGGTACAAAGTAGTCGGGGGAGGTTAAGAATAGTGTAGGAAATGGAGAAGCCAGAGAACTTATATGTACAACCCATGAACATGAACTGTGGGGGTGGGGGAGTGCTGGAGGGTGAGGGGTATGGTGCAGGCAGGAGGGGATAAAGGGGAAAAAAAATTGGGACAACTGTAATAGCATAATCAATAAAATATACTTAAAAAAAAATGACATGACAAAGGCCAGGCCGGTTCTTAATGCTTCATCTAGAGCCCTGGCCGGGTGACTAAGTTGCTTGGAATGTCATCCCATACACCAAAAGGCTGCAGGTTCGATTTCTGGTCAGGGCACATACCTAGATTGCAGGTTCGATACCTGGTCAGGGTATGTATGGGAGGAAACCAATCAATGTTTCTCTCTCACATTGATGTTTCTCTCTCTCTGTCTCTCTGTCTGTCTGTCTCTCTCCCCTTTCCTCTTGCTCTAAAATCAATAAACATATTTTTTAAAAAGCTTTACCTTGAAATGACCACATCACCTTCAACAAAGGTAAAAATAAAATCCATTCACAGGAAGGGAGAGCAAATATATGTTAATGCGCAGTCTACTATATTCTCTTAAACAAAAACTCTACAAGAGAAATACAAAATCATCCTCCCAAAACTAACTCTAATTCCTAATTTTCATTAATTTCTCATAGGCATCATCTTAGTATTATCGCTTTTAAAATATTGGTTTATTACAAAAGCAATCTTTGAAGAAAATTTGGAAAATCTACATGTGAATGCTTCACAAACACGTAAACAAAAAATCATCAATACTCTAACCCAGGTATAACACTTATAACATGTTGGCATATGTCCTCTGGTTCCCTTGCTGTTATATTGTGTTATTTCTATAGAGAGGTACACATATTTATTTTCCAATTAAAATATCATGCCATACATATAGTTTGTGGCTGTTAAAACTTATCAAGATAATTTAAATATTTTCTCTTCCTCCCTTATTTAAAAATATTTATATGGTAATGATTTGCAAATTTAAATATCCAGCTCTGGGCTCTCCCCTGAGTCTCAAATGCCTAAACAAAACCACTTAATAGGTAATGCCATTTGACTTCCTAAAATGCATCTTAGACTTAATTAAACTCTTGGTTTACCTGAAAAGCCTGCTCCTCCTTCAGTCTTTTCAATCTCTGTTAAAAACATCAGTATCCCCACATCACTCCATCTTTGGAGACATCTTGATTTCTTTTTTACTCTCATTGTCCCTCACCCCACAACAAATCTGTCAGTTTAACCTCCAAAGTACAGCCCAGAGCTGACTGCTTCACTCCCTCTCTATTTTCAGCTCCTGTCCTGTCACCATCATCCAGGATCCTGTACTACCTCCCAGCTGCTCTCCTTGCTTCTACTCTTTGCTTCTCTATATGGTAACCAGGGTGATCTTTTAAACACAAAAGTCAGTTATATCATGCTTCTGCTCCAAAACCTTCCCATTGCACTCAGAATAACATTTAAACTTTTCCCATGGCAGATAAGGCCTTTCTGTGACTTGGTTTCTGCCTACTTTTCTCTTCATCTCTACCACTCTTTCCCTCTTTCACTCTACTTCAGACACCACTCACTGACTCTTTTCTTCCAACACAGTAAACTTTGTCTTGCGTCAGGCCCAGCACTAACTAATTCCATAGCCAGGTCTTGGCCCAGAGTCAACTCTTCAGGAATACCTTCCTTGACCATTCTCTCTAAAGTATCTACACCCCCCTCATGGCCCTTTTGCATTCTCTGCATAGCATTTACTGTATCTGATGTTTATTTCTTTCTCGTCCTTCCATTGGAAAATTACTGCTTTTAGAACAATGACCTTGTCTGTCTTACACCTCTATCCTCTGCACTCAGAACACTGCCAGGCACATAGTAGGCTACAATCAATGTTCACAAAATGAACAAATGAATAAATATTTAGTTGCTTTTCAAGTCCAGCTGATTCTCTTTGAAGTACCTGTAGACACAGTCCCCTTTCATTCCTTTCTCCCTACGCCAGCCTAATCCCAGACCTCATCACCTCACATCAGAATGACTGAAGCTCCTTCCTTATCCCTCTTATGCAACCCCCTCCAACCATTCTGCATACTGCTAGTTAATCTTCTCATTATATCAGTTTCTGTCACTCACAATCTTATCCTTCAGGACCTGGCTGAAGTCTCATCTCTTCACCCTCCAGGGCTGCTGCAACTCCTTCCTCCTGAGTTCTGTCAACATTCCTGTCCTTAACCCTTACCCAGCTGCAGAAACACCACTTCCGTGTTCTCTATCTTTTGCATTTATGTTAACCTGCTCACTCTGGCTGAATTCTGAGGGCATATACTGGTTTGGTTTTGGTTTTGGTTGATTTTGGTTTTGGGTGGTTTTTTTGCCTCTCATAATGCCTATAGAAAATTATGGGCAATCAAAAAATTATTGTTGAGTTGAATGAAATTATTGGACAGGGAACAAAATACTGTAGGTGAGCTGGCTATCCCATCTAAAGGGATACTATGAGAACAAGCAGTGATTCGGAATGAAAGAGTAAAATACTTGGAGGTGAAGAAACCAGCCAGATTGTCAACAGGAAGATGACAATCTTGTTCCCACAGAGAACAGATGGTCACCATTGTCTTGAAACAACATTTATGTTAAGTAGTAGGATAAAGTACATATTTAGTGGACTTTGAACCCGAGATTTTACTAGCAGAAGGGAAAGGGGACTGTCATTCTACTGTAAATTACTGCGTGATGATTAGCACCCCATAGGCAACTCTTGTTTGCTTCCCTAATGAGCCCTGCACCCCAGGTAAGTAACCTTGATGGGAGCTCAACTTCTCAGTGCTCTCAGTCCACAGCAGGGAGCTGAGTACCCAGAATTCTTAATAGTTCCCCCAGTGAGCATGTTTGCTGTGGGCTGAGTACAGCCCTGTGCAGTGGCAAGGGGAAGCAGAAACTGGGGAGAGGCATTTCTCCCGATGGCCACTCTTCCCAGTTTGTCTGATATGAAGTATGGTGCAACGAAAAGACTATGTATCCCTGAGCAGAGGAAAATCAACCCTGCCCATTCAGGTGTACCAAGGCCAAAATAACGACATAAAGACTTTTGAGCAAATGCCACACCCTCTTTTGCTAATCCACATATTTTCCCTAATCAAATGTCCAGGCAATAAGACAAAATCTTTACTATTTTATTTATTTTAAATAAAATTAAAACCATGTTGTTTAAAAATAAACATGTTATCAACTCAAATACTTAGCTCAAATGAAAATCATAGGTACATTCATCTGATGGAGAAAAGAATGTTTTTAAAAAATTTCTTGACCATTTTAGGAAATGAGTAATGTGAATATAATGTAAATTACTCCTGAAAAATGCTACCAGAATGTACATATCTAAATAACTGTTGTTTTTAATAATTCCACACAAGAAGTGCCGTACAATTTATTCTCCTAGAACTGCCTTCCTAAAGTCACCGTTGGAACTCCTCTTTGCAATTGCTTTCAGAGCCATCTAAAGAGGCATCCAAAACATAGTTCCATTTTCTTATAGATAGCCCCATCTTATCTTTACCTCAAACTGATATCCCTAATTTAACTGGCTTCCTTGAACACTAATGACTATGATCCATTCCAGAAACCATACAGTATGTTGTTTACAGATAGGTGCACACACATGCAATAAAAGTGCAACTTGGAGATAGCACTGGCCTCTGAAGGTGAGGAGAATAGGAGTGGTAAGCAGAGCAAAGGATGTCTTCAAATATATCGTGTTAAAAAAAGAAAAACAAAACAGCCAAAATAGAGTCGCTTTTGCTAAGCCACATCACCAAACAAAAGTTAATGCCTAACCTAATAGCAGTTTCAACCTCTTCCAGAAGTGGAATTTTAAACTGATCAGTTGAAATCTCCTGAACAATACTAGTGAGGTATTCTTCCTGATAAGACAGACTCCTTGCCCTCCCCTAAAGAAAGGTGTCTTTGCCTGAAATAACACTCTCCTTTGATATCTGAGTCCCACCCTCTTTTTGCCTATAAAAACCTTCCATTTTGCACAACCTCGCAGGGTGCCCTTCTGGTGGTGGATGGCACGCTCCCCAACTCATGAGTCACTTAATACAGCCAATTAGATCTCCAAATTAACTTGGGTGAATTTTGTTTTTTAACATCTGTAATGTTTTCTTTTTTAATTTAAGTGTTTCTAAAGCGAAAGTGACCAGATGTTAACATTTCTTAATTCTGGTCAGTGGGCCCTCTGCTACTTGCCACATGGTTAAATTTGCCATATTTTTGATACTTTCTAAGAAAAAAAGGAAATTCTCCCTCAAAGGAAAAAGATTTAATACCATTGAACCTATTTTTTAAAATAATTGTACTCCAGTCTTTGAGGGCAATTCTAAAAGGATTTCCAAAGATGTTTTTTGGAGAATGCTATTATCCTTGGAATAAGTGACAGAACCACCCACCCCGCGCTGCGGAGATAACCACTTTGAAGGCCCAGTACCCAGTATGGAGGGGTGGGAGGTAAGGGAAGTCTCCCTCCTTTTTCAGTCCATGATTTTGGGTTAACCTCTTATTCCTCGCAGGCAAAGCCATGACTTATTTGTCTTTGTATTTCCAGGGCCGACCACAGTACTTAGAACATAATAACCCTCAATAGCTGGAATGAACGAATGAACGAATGAACGAACAATCAAACTAACCAGTCTAGGATTTACAAGCCTATTAACTCATCCGTGAGCCAGAAAGTCAAGAAAGAGATGGGAGAAAGTAGAAGGGTCTGCAACTTTACAAGTCTGCATGTCTTAACTTATTCCAGTTTAGCTTGAATATCACTGGATAACTTGTTTGTTGTTTTTATGTTTGGCCTCTCAAAGGGAAGAACAATGAATTTTTTCTTTTGTATGATGGGAGTAATAGAACTTCATGAAGCCTTTTGAGGTTTCTGGGCAGAGCGATATTAACATATTGTCTTAACACCAAAGCCAATCCCAGAGGAAGAGAAGCACCCAAAAACTGTGAAATAAGCTCATTTCTCTATACTCTGATTCAAGGGAAAACACAGTGAGTTCTGTTATCTGGAATCTCATTTTGTAATAGATGGGATTCTGATTTTCTATTTGCCATTTCATTTAAAAGGGCTAGAGTTTATGCAAAGAAGGGTAGACTGGATTATATTGTTAAAGTAAAAAGCAAGTTGGAAGTGTGACAACTAGAGTTCAAAACAAAATCAAGAAAGAACTAAGTTGCTAGAACAATCTACCATTATCATTTACCCATCTATTCAATGAACAGAGGCAGAAAGTGAGGCAGAGGTTACCACGATATTTAGTTGTACCTAAAGCAAAGAAAACAGGATAAATTCATGGCTATTTTAATCTCTAAAGAATGACAGGAAGAGGTCAGATACATTTAAGAGAAGGGATCAAAACTCCAAATAAAGATTTAAAAGAATGATAAAACACAGCAGGGTGTGAATGTAAGGAAATTATCACACTTAAGGTTACTGGTGGGAGTGTAAATAAGAATAACCTCTGGGAGACAATTTTGCCATGTGTCAAAAGCTTAAAAAATGTTTCTCTCCTTTGATCAAGCAGTTCCATTCCTCAAAATATTCAAGGAAATCTTTGCCCTAACACAAAGATGTATGTATAAGATTGTTCCATCAAGCACTGTACATCATTATAAAAAACTGGTAACCATCTTTAGGTCCAATAATGGAGAATTCAATAAATCATCGCATATCCAATCAAGGCAATTTTATACAGTCTATGTAAATTATAATATAGATCTACACTGATTTACCTGGAGAGTTGTTCATATTTTAAAATTAAAAAAAAAACAACAAATCCTAGAGCAGTACATGCAATATGATCCCATTTTTGTAAAAAATGGAAAGATACACATCCAAATGTTAGCAGCTATAGTTCATGGATAGTAGAAATGTTTGTTGACTGTACTTTTCTACTTCTAATGATGAACATGAATGAAAAGAATAAAGGACAGGAGAAGCTCTGGTTCTGCCACTACCATTTCCACTTTTCTGATCGTGCATTTGATCAGAATGCAGTGGGACACAACGTCTTATTCCCTAAGCTGACCACCAAGTTGTTTGATCTCATCAAACCCCTGCATACAGATGCCTTCATATATACTTTCAGAGATTTCAACCTGTTTTTATTCTGTGTGCCCCCAAATCGTCAATACAGAAAACTAAACCACTAATGTTGCAAACTCCAGAAACACAGGGACCACACTTAACCACACTGTACAAGCTTTGTTGTGTTTTCCTACAGCGGAGAGAACTTCAATGGCTGTTAATTGGTAGTAAATTAGACTGAACATTTGTGGGACTAGAAATAGCACATTTCTGTTGTTTTAACCCATTATTATTGACCAAGACATGAATAAGCATCTGGTTGTTCAATGGTGCAAAGAAGTGCTCTTGTTTCTTAACTTTCTCCAGCAAAAGAACTAAGTGCTCCTATTTCTTAACTTTCTCCAGCAAGAAGTCTTGAGTGTTGCCACATGCCTGCCTTCTCAAGGTCCCTGTCAAAGAGGCTGGAAAGGGGAGGTGTTTTAAATATCATTCCATTCCACCGCTAGTTCTGTGCGGGGAGCTGAGATGGAGACCTAGTCCCCTGAGCTGTACCTCTCTCCCATGATATAATTACATCATATATCTCCCACATGATGTAATTACATTTTCTTGTCCATGTAGAAGTAAACATTAGGTCACATGTACATGTGAATTGTCAGAACTCAAAATTTCACCCTAGCAGGTTTTTTCAATCACACAAGATGCCTGAAGTTCAAGAGGCTTTCCCAAAAATCTGAAAGAAAATGATTCTGAATGTGAAAGACCAAACTTCTGAGTCTGAAGCCTCTACTATTGGTCCTTGGTGTGGAACATATCAGGCAAGCGAAACAATTCCTGAAAGCACCAACACCGCACTTCGCCATCACTACCGAAGAATAGCACTGCTGTACTGCAGACATACGGGTGTGCATGGGAGTACATATACAATCCTATGCTTACATCATCTCTGCAGACAAAATTAGCAAATACTTCTCAGGAAGAGCTCCATACCTTCGACTTGTCTGGTCCTTATGCCTAAAATGATTAGGGCTTTTGTAATTCAATCTGTCTTCTTAGCTCCTTGTTTTTATCTTCCATAAATCACTCACTAATGGTGATTATTATGCTTAATATTTTGTTCCTTTTCTACAACAATGAAATGAGGATATATTAAGTTCTTGGAACATAGTAAATAGTTAATAAATGTTAATTATTTTATTATTATTTTAAAATAAAACTGAGATGGCAGCATGGTATAGTGGTTAAGGGAGAGGGTTCTGGAGCCAGGGTTTGTATTTGAATCAGCTCTGCCTCTAATTAGCTATTTGTGATTTTGAACAATTTTCATAACTTCTTTGTACTCAGTTTCTCCACCTGTGAAATGGAGATAATACTGTTCCTACTTTGTAAGGGACAAATGAGTTATAATATGTTAAGACTTAGACCAGTACCTCTCATACAGTAACCATTATATAAGCATAAGCCATTATCATTTATTTATTTTAATCCTAAATGTCCAGAGGATCATTAATATTTTTTCTACAGTTTGCACTTTTGCTCTCTTTACCCAAATTCCTTATTTTTTAAATATTTGATCAAGTTCTACATCTATTGTGTTTGAAAAAAACAAAGATTTTTAATGAATTTTCAGAATATTAGTAATATTTTTTATAGTCTATGAAAGCAGTAAACCCCAGTAAGAAAAAAAAGGTAGTTGATAAGGTTTGGTGCTCGTACGAAAACTGTATTATAACATTTAATACAGCAGTGCCTGAAATCCCAAATGCAAACAGTATTATGAATAGCCTACTTCAGAGCTAGTCTTTCTCTGGGCACAGGAAGTCAGTGACAATTAAACTGAAATAAAGACAAGTATATAACACTTATAAGAAATAGTTTTGTTCTTCCAGTTCAGAAAAAGTCAGGGGTGGATCTTTTCTCTTACATCTCCCTGAGCTGTGGGTTCTAGAGAAATGGTTAACGGTAACAAGTCACACAATTACACTTGGTGCTCAAAACAAGACCAATAAATGGCTTATATGACGATTTTCAACACACAGAAGTGTAGGCTTCATAAAAGCACGAGAGAGCCAGGGCAGTCAGGGGGAATGGGCACTGGTGGACACTCCCAGTCTCCTCCTTCGCTTTGCCCTGCCCCTACACCAGGCAATGCAGCTTGCGAGAAGCCACAGAATCTGAAAAACGCAGGGACATTCTTTTCCCGCTGTGAGGTAGTCTGCTCCCTCTTTCTTGAGGTTGGAGTGGGGAGAACTAGTCTCTTGAAAAATAAAATTTTTAATACATCAGATTTCAACATTTCCTTAATAGGAAGCACATTAATTTTACCCCATAAGCAATTCTAGGGGATAGCTGGTATAATTCTGAGTGGAAAGGTAAAGAACATGAACCCATACAGAATATACTGATGGCCTTATTTCAACAGTTTTACTTTGTAAGTTGATCTATTTTAAAAAATAGTTAGGCATCCAAGAGAAAATATTTTCTTTTCAGCTTCAAAATTGCAAAACATCACATTGTTAGTTTGTTTAGATATTAAACACTGAACAGAATATAGAACAATTAGTCAATTCTGCTACTGAAATGATTTTTTTAAAATTAATTCCCTCTTGTTTTTAAAAGAAATCCTTAAGATACATTGATCAAAATAGCTCATGACCAGTTAAAAGCAAAGTTTTTGAAGCAGTTTGTAATCCTGGCTCTGCCCCTTCTGTTTGTGTGATCTTAAACAAATTGCATGGCCATGTACAACCACATCTCCAAACTTCATTTTCTTACTCCATGTGAGGCTTCATGTGAGTCTCAAGATTTTTGTAAGGACTTAATGATATAATCCATTAAGAATATAATAGTCTCTGAGACATAGTTAAGTCACCAATAAAGGGTGAATTTTAAGATTATATTAATACCAGTTAGGTCCTTATTAATTGACTCCTTTAAATTATGCTTTATGCCAACTTGCTTAGTATAGCTCTTCCACCCCATACACAAAATGAACTTCCTGCACGAAGTTCTGCAGGGGAAGTCCTCCAGCTTCAACTTTTCTTCCTACCTTTCTTTCTTAGGATCTCAAAAAAGTAATAATAGAGATGATGATAACAATGATGAATTTGATAGTAATGCTGATGAGGATAGCTACATTTGTTCTGAGCCAGGCACTACAAGCACTCTGTAGGTATTACTTCACTTAATCTTCCCAACAGTAATAAGAGGTAGGTACTATGATTAGCCCCACTTGAAATATAAAGAAACCTACATGCAAAGAGGTCAAATAACATGCTCACTGTCACATAGTCTGTGACAGAGAGCCCACTGACAAGCAGACCTGACCCCAGTCAGTCCACTCCAATCTCACTGCTGCTTTCAGGACCGAGTATAGGGTTAGCGCTCTCCGCCAATTAACTCCATCCAACCCACAGTCTCTTTCTGTCTGAGTCACACTTTCTGACCTCAACTTTTACAAGGATGGAGGAGTAGCAGCTATGGAAAGTGGTACATCCATCAGTAACTTCAGTTTAATTCCCAAATGAATTGCCCCTCCTGGTGTGAAACAGCCACTAAACCTAATGTAGGGGAAAAAATCCCCATAGGGAAATCTCTGAAGTACCTTATGCCTTTTGACTAGACCTTTGGTCTCCAATATTAATATACAGTACACATTAATAATTCAACTCATTTTAAAGATGAAGAAATAGGTAAGAGAAATGGTTTGCTCCCAGCTACACAGCATGCAGAAAAAAATTCGCCTATGAAGCTCAATATGCCCTCTGGAAGTCCTTACCACCTCCTTATTCTGGGCTTCTAATTCCTTCTTTCAAACTTCTTCACACACTAGCAGCCCAGAAATAAACTTCCTGTGAAGCCAGCTTTTCAAAGGCTCAGCTAAAAGACTGACAAGTCCTAAAGCAGTGAGGGCAGTAGAATAAGAAGTTGACCCTTCGGGACGAGTTCTGCGTTATCTTCTAAGCAGAGTCTAGAGTTCTCAGGGTAAGACGAAAATGTCTCCAAACACTTGTCAGCAGTTTTCAGTGGCGGAAAAACCGCGGTGAAAGCGCCTCTGGTGGGAACTTACACAAGGAGTACTCGATGTGCTAGCATTTAGTTGGCACAATTTGGGTTATGGATTGGACGGTGAGTTGGGCCCACGTCCTTAGTTCTTCGCTGGAGCGCTATAAATGTAACAATGTCAGCCACAGGCCATTCCTTTTGTTTATTTAAATGGAGAACTTTAAAAAATCACTTTTTCCACTTCATGGCTCTTTTGGACCAGGGAATAAAAATAGCCATGTTAGCAGGAGCCAAACATTTTCTGAAAAAATAAAAGAAGAGGGGAAAGAGCCCTACTGGGGACAACTGAGGTCTTGAAGCAGCTGCCTCAGGGCAAAATGTCACTTCCACCACCTCTTTACTTGCCCCTTCGCAGAGGGGCCTCCGCGGCGTGCCCAGCACAGCCCGCCCGGCCCTCCGCTCCCCGCCGGGCCACCTGTCAGAAGCCCGAGGGCCTTGCGGGCGAGGTGGGGTTGGGGAGGCGGCCCTGGAGTCACTCTCAGAAGAGACAGAGGTGGCCAGGGACGAGCGGGAGGGCTGGGGTTGCTGACGCACGGACCACTGCGCGCTCAGGTGTCCCACCGCGGTGGCCAAGGGGACCGGCGCTCCCCGGTCTCAGGAGTGCCCCGCCGCAGACTCCCCGGGACTCGGCCCACGGCGCCCCGCCCCGCTGTGCCTGCGCTGCGCTCCGGCACCGTGCGGCCGCGAGTCCACCTCCCCGTGGGGCGCCTTACCTGTTGATCTTGAGCACGAACGCGCGGCGCTCAGAGCTGGGCAGCGTGGCCATGGCGGGAGCGCGGCCGGCGGGCCTCTGGGGTCGCGCGTGGCGGACGGTGGGGACCCCGGGCGCCGCGGAGCAGTGGCAGCGCACGCCGGGCGAGCCGCAGCCTCATCTGTCAGCGCTGGCAGCAAACTTCCGCGTTTCCACCTTCTGCGCCGAGATGACCCCGGGGGAGGGCCCAGTCTCCGGGCGGCGGCAGCGGCGGCGAGCCCCGCCACCCGCGCGCAGCCGGGCATGCGGCGGGCGAGGAGGGTGTGGACGCACCGCGGGGCTGCCCTCCGGATGGTGCGACCATCCGCTCTGTGCCCTGCGACCTCAGGCTGCACGGAGCGCGGGCGGGGGGCCCCGCGACCACTGAGCGCCGGAAACTCCGAGTGCCCGGGCTGCGAAGCGCTGGGGCGCGTGGGCGAGCGGGGACCCGCGCCTTCCGCCCGACTCGCGGAGCTGGCAACTCGGAAAACCAACCCAGAAACTTTCTACGCTGGGCATTATTATTATTATTTACTATTACTATTATTACTATTTTTTTAACTTTTAAATCCTCACTATATTTTGACAGAAAGAGAGAGAAGTAAGGAAGAAACATTGATAGGTTGCTTCCCACAGCTCCCCACCCGGGATCCAGCCTCAACCTCTGTGTCCTGACCAGGGATCAAACCGAAATCCTTATCTGCAACCCTTTGGTGAAGGGGCCCATGCTCCAGCCAAGTCGCCCAGCCAGGGCAACGCTAGGCCTCACTAAGGAGTCACCCCCTGCCCGGGAAAAGGCAAATTAAAAACAAATAAACAAACACAAAACAACAAAAACAAGAAAGTGGACACTTCGGACTACAAATAAACTTTCGCAAACAATATGTCCATCATCCTTCCTGGACACCTTAAGTAGTAATGGACTATCCAAGGAATAAACACACAGCCTGGAATTAAATGCTTTTCTCCTGCGAAACACTGCACACAGCTTTCCTGTAATTCAAGAATATGCTGCAGCTCTGTTTATTTCAGTTTCAGACTGACAATTCTACCAAGAAACCCAGCCCCAACTCAAGAAAAATCAGAAAGTCCCATTCCTCACTGGAGTGGAAAATCCGTGTTTCTTTCAGCTTACTGGTTTGCACTAAGGCTTCCTATACTAGAGCACTTGCTAAATAATGCCTGTCAACCTGCCCTTAAATAAAACACTACAGCAAGATATTTTTGGTTCAAAGCTGCACTGCTGTTCAATGTGTTAGCCACTAAGCCACATGTGGCTATTGACCATTCAAAGTGATGGTTAGTCTGAATTGAGATGTATTGAATGTGTAAAATATACACCGAATTTTGAAGACAGTACTGAGAAATTAATGCAAAATACCTTGTTAATGATTTTTTATGTCAGTTGCATGTTAAAACAATACTTTTCATATATTAATAAAACCTATTAAAATTAATTTCACCTGTTTATTTTCCCTCTTTAAAATGTGAGTTGCATTAAATGTTTTTAAAATTACATACGTAGCTCACTTGTGAGGGTCACATTATATTCCTATTGGACAGCGCTTGTTTGCAATTTACAACCTAATACTGAAATACCTGAGTGCTGAATTTGATCTGTTCCCATCACCTTCCCTTCTCTGGTTTTGGATGCCTCAGGTAGTTTAGCAACACTGCAAAGCCGGTTAGGTAACCTTTGCTCCCAAATACCAATGCCTTTAAACATTTAAGACAAAGTTTAGTCTAACATTACATGGACATGAAAAAGAGATCCAAAGATAAGAAAGCTTTTTGAGATGTGAAATTTCTGACTTTCCAAATTCTCTTAAGTATTTGTACTGCACTGAGAGTTATAAGAGTAGAGGAGGAAAAGTAATTGTACTGATCCCCTTTAAGTTCTTCTGGTTGGACTAATTATCGAATTAATGGGAGACAGATTAACAGGAGAAAAATAACCAAATTCATTACATACGTGCCTATGGGGTTTCCACAAGAATACGGGGCTGGAGGACAGATTGGGCAGTTGAGGCTTATACTCCATATTCCATCTTGAGCTAAGAAGAAGGGGGTTGTGGTTTGGAACTTTAAAGGGCAGAAAGGTAATATACATGGAACTGGAAAAGCAAGTGTTTGGTTAATAAATGCGTGCTGGGCCCTCCTTAAAAATGGGACACCAAGATGACTTTGGTCAAGGACGTGTTAGGTTCCTCCCCATCAGTCACACTAGTTTATATTAAACTGTAGTTACCTAGGATGATAACTCCCTTTTGGGAACAGGTTCTCCATCTAAATTATTTTAAGCAGTTGAGGGAAGATGAAAGATTTTTTCCTCAGTCTTTTCTTTCTTGAAAAATAATCAGCTTAAAATAATCAATATCCCAAAAGGCATACTTTGGGGTGGCAAACTCAGCCCCCCTCATAAGCAAACATTTAGATAGAAAAACACTAAGAGAACAATTCCATGAGTACTTCTTCAAACTGGGAACAAATACAAGATTCATAGTGAAAACTTTAAACCAGAGTCTTTATTTCACTGTACAGTAAGTTGGCCTTTTAGATGGACTTCTCTAAATTTCTGAATGTTTGTGACATATACTTTTATACACTTTATAGAAAAAATATAATGAGAGCATCTCAAATTTTGAGAATTTTCAATAAAAATAAGTAATTTTCTTTATAAATTACAAAATATATAAATATATTAACAAATAATACATAAATAAATATATTATATATAATATAATATGAGGGGAAGGGTAGAAATCATAAAATCTCCCATCTTAATGTCAGTTCATGCTGCATTCTACTTAGTATTTGGTACTTAACTATGAAGTTTTGGCCAGGATGAATATCTTCCATGACGTCAATTCTCTGATGGTTAGAAATGACTCCAAATTTTCTAAATAGCCTTTGACAATTCACCGTGAATGTGTTTCCACTAATTTAGTCAAATGCCAATTTAAAACTTTATCTGCTCTTGGATACATTCAGAGATCATTGGCAACTTTCAAAAATAGCTATGTACCTTGCTTTTGAGTCCTCATGACCTCACAGGTCCCAATAATTTGGCTTGTCTCCTCATTGTCCCTCTGTCCAAAGCATATTTTGAAGGCCTCCTTCTTTCCACATCTTTTGACTTCTCTTGGCCTCTTTCTCTGTATCTTTGTGTCATTCGATTTTGTTTTTCACCTTCATAAAACTCCATCCTTGACTTCTATGTCAGATATTATATCAATCATGCCAAATTCTCCTGTAGTTTTCTCCACATCTTCTTCTTTTTACCTCCCAGGAAAGACAACCTCTTTCCTTCCATTGCACCTTACCTATTTTATTTAGCACACAATTAAATAACACTCACCTTGAACCAAGGCCTGTTCCTAGCTCTTTACAGTCATTAATTAATTAATTAATTTGTAACAGCCATTACATAATTAACATTATCCCTACTTTGCAACTGGGAAAACTGAGGCTCAGAGAAATTAAGTGACTTGCCCGAGATCACAAACTGGTAAGTGGTTACCAATCCTGAAGTTTTGCCTATCTCTTAGATATTTCCGGTTAGTATATTTAAATTTGGCAAATATAAAATTGAAACTCTCCATCTCCTCTATCCAATTGTAAGCTTGCTCTCCCTCCATACTCATCCATTTCTGTTGGTAGGACTATTTCTCTATTTGCCAATTTTAAAACTTTGGAGTCATCTGGGGTAGGAGGCAGGAAATCTGGATTCTGGCTTCAAGCTTTCAACTACTGTGTGATCCCGAATGAGTCACACTCTGTTTGGATCACAGAACACTTGGTCTTAGAATAACACAGTTCACTCACCTCTCTGAACTTTATGAATGTGTCAGCTCTAACTTCTTCCTCTTCTGTACCCTTCAGATCTAATCATTTACCAAGGCCTGTCATTTATTTTTATAAATATCATTCCTTTAAAAATATCACTGTTCTCACTGCTTTCATTCTAGCCAGCCCCTTATAAATTAATACATGGTTAACCATATTAATTTTATTAAAGTACTTGTTTTACCATGTTTCTTCCCTGCCAATTTAACTTTGGTGGCTTCCCATAGTCTCTAAGACCAAGTGTGACCTTCTCCAAGTGGCTTATAGTGGCTTCCCCGCTTTGCATCGCTGGCACTATCCTGTTCCTCCCCGATGAAGTAGGGAATATCTCCCACTTTCCCCCAAATTACCTGGGTTCCTCCTCTGCTTATGTCGTTCCCCCTGCCATCCTCACCTGACATCCTTCAGGGCATATCACTCTCCATCCTTCAAAGTTTGAGTCAGGTTTGTTAAATTCTACCTCTACCGAAAACAATATCTTTCAGTCTGACAGCACTCTTTAATTAGTTGAAAAGTGTAGGTGGTCACCGGTAAACACAACCTAATGGAATGCAAGGTCCATAGGACTATAGAGAAAAGCATGACCATTTGCACATCTTCCATATTCCCCAAGCCATTCAAGATCTGCATCAGATATTATTCTTCAGGGACAGCAGAAGCAGATGTCACCTTCTAGGACAATCAGTTTAATATTACCATGCCCCCTTCCCGAGTCCAGACACTTCCAAACTCCTTTTTTAATTTTGTTATTTTCCAAAGCAGTTATCAGTACCTGACACAATATATGTTATATTTATTTGTATATTTGTTATTGCTCATGCTTCTAGAATATAAGTTCCATGAGTGCAGAGATTTTTTGTTTTATTTATTCATTAGTCTATCTCTATTGCCTTGAAAACTGCCCACCATAGAGTAAGCGTTTAATAGGTACTTGTTGCATAAATGAACGAGTAACTAACTGATCCAGTATTGAACACACCAGGCGCTCAATATATTATTATTAAAGTGAACTTGAATGAGTGGCCAAGTTTCATGTGTCTTTCAGAAGGACATACGAATCTATTTTATCCTCAGTTGTGCTGTTCTATGAATTTCTTCCAGCTTTCTTGTGTATGTATGTCTTGGATTGAGAAATGAAACCTGTACTAGCAAATAGATGTCTTTATTGTTGCTTATAACTTGAGGACAGATACAAACAGTTTTGGGTGCTGGTATTCAAAGCCAGCTGTAGCTCAGACATTAGAATTTTGAGTTCCTGTTTTCTCCACTTCATTTTGTATATTATCATAAGAAATCTATGAAAAGAATAAAGATTAAGATACTTTCCCTTAAAATTATCATGGCAATATATACATATATACACACATACATATATTGCACATATTATACATTTTCTATATATACTTTATGATATATATTAGTATTTTAAATTTAGGATTTAGATCATATTCTAGTGTACAATGTTATTTCATATTTATAGGAATATTTATAACATAGAATTTTATAACTAAAAGGACCTTGAATAAAGTCATCAATGAATTAATTCTCTCATTATCGTTTATGTGCCTTCTACTTATTCCCCAAACATTTACTAAGTGGTTTCTGTATGTCAGACTTCTGTACTAAATGATACTAGTGGCAAACAATTAACAATACTTTTTCCCTGACTTCCAAGAGAACGCGTGGCTTAGGAATGAGACACACGTTCTGAGGGCTGGAGGAGGCTCGAGTTCCAGGCGGCCATGTAGGAGAGTTTTGCCACACAGGCTTCTGTAAGCGAGAGGAAGCGCAAAGAGGAAATGATTTATTCTTGTGGAGAGGGTGTTGGCAGAAAGATTGACGCTGAGGAAGAATGACTTTGCCAACACAGACATGGGAGCTGGGTCTTCAACACGTAAGCAATCGAGTGTGCTCAGGATGTTCCAGGCAGAAGGAGCGCTATATGCAAAGGTAGGGAGATGGGACACCACTGCCTATCCCTGGAATTAACAGGGCGGTGGGAGCTCAGGGGTGCAGAGTGATGTGGCAAGAAATGAAGTTTTGACGGTGGGCAGGGCCTGAGTGTGAGGGTCCTATCAAGGAATTTGGACTTTATCCTACAGGCTATAAAAACCACTAAATGGTGATAGCTGTTTCTGTAGCTAGGTCATTGTCTCTTGTGGTCTATCTCTTGCCACCTGGCAGTCCGTGATAAGGTCTGTCCAGTAGAGTACAGGCACAGGGTAGAAAGAATTATACCTCCTAAATCTGGCACTGCCATTCTTACCTTCCTCAACCTGAGCACACATACCGGACACTAATACAGAAATAAAAACTTCTTTACAGGAGGGTTTAGGCAAATTTTCCCAAAGTCATATCTCATAGAGAGAGGGAGGATTTATGGAGAAGAGAGTCAGGTACTGGTCCTCTGGTCTGGTTACCTCTGTCCTCACTGAAATGCCCCATGTGGATGTGGTTATTGCTTCATTCCTGACTCCCAGCTCTCTCCCTAACTTCCCTCAGGCCTCTCAATTTACCCACTTCCCTATCAGCCTACTTTCTTTTCCATAAAGAAAGAATCAGTTCCCCATGCCTTGGTTTGTTCCTATGTATGGGCAATTTTCCAGGCATCTGCTAAATGTTGTACTTTCTTTTCCCCCAGTTTCTGCTGTCCCTGTGGAGGGAAAAAAATGGGCTCTGATCTATGCTTGGAGGGATTTGGTGGTGGGCTTCTATTCCAGGCTGTAGTTGGCAGTCATCACATATAAAGTGTGATTAACAGTGGTACCTCATTCCAGGATTGTTATAAAGATTAAATAAAACTTTTATAGTGGCATATAACTACTCCTGTTATCATTATCTGAAATGCCTATTGCAGAAAGTTACTAAAAGTCCAAACAAAATTAGCTGATCTTTTATTACCCAAGTAAACCCCAGGAAGGCAGTCCAGGACCAGGTCAGCAACTCCACGATGCCATCAGGCATCCTGGTTCATTCTCTCACTCCACTCTGTCATCCTTGGCATATAGGCCTTTGGTTGTCACTCTTATGACCTCAAGGCTACAAGATGGTCCCCAGGACCCCAAGCAGGCACAGCACTCACCAACACCCTAAGAAGGAAGAAAGAAGTAGGCCAAGGCTTTCTCCATATGAGCCTCTGCTTTCCCCAGTAACCCTCCAGGAAACATGCTTTCGAACTCACCAGAAATGAGTCTGATGCTTCTCCTCAGCTGCAAGGGAGGCTAGGAAAGAGTATCTGGAGACAGGAGTGGCAATCATGGTTGGTTTAGCACTACTGATTCATTCTCTTGAGCTGCCAAAACAGAAGAGGGTCAAAGGGGAGAATCATGAACAGAGGCTGCCACTTTTATCGAGAAGGTTAAGTAAGATAATGCACATAAAGGACAGAGTAAACTGTTGGATATGGAGTATGATCTTAGAACATGTGGGCTGTGCTTTTACTTTTATTCAACATTGTGTTGCTTTAAAGTCATACAAGTTGGGTTTTTTTTTAACATGTTTACTATTATTCCCTCATAATAGATTCCCAGAAGTGGAATTTATTAGGTCAAAAGTTATAAACTCTTGCCAAAAAACATTCCTGATTCTAATTATGAGGAAATAACAGACAAATTTAAATGAGGAACATTCTACTAAACAATTGCCAATCTTTAAAAACTGTCAATGTCATGAAATAAAAAGAAAGGCTCAAGAACTGGTACAGATTAAAAGAGACTGAAAGACTGTAATTGAACAACAATAAAAATTTTTTTTAAAAGAGAGTAGAGTGGATTTGGGATCAGGTAAAAAATATAAAGAATATTACCCAGGCAACCTGCAAAATTCTGCATCTTGACTGTGTATTTAATGAGAGTATAGTGTCAAAGTTACGCTTCCAAATTTGATACACCATGGTTGCATAAGTGAATATCCTTATTCTTAAGAAACATACACTGAAAGTATTTAGGTAAAAGAATAGAATGGTATAATGTCTGCAACCTACTCTCAGATAGTCATCAATAATGACGATAATGGCAATGATAATATTAATAGCATCAAAATTATAAAAAACAGCCCGGCTGGTGTAGCTCAGTGGATTGAGTGCGGGTTGAGCGCGGGCTGGGAACCAGAGGGTCCCGGTTCGATTCCCAGTCGGGGCACATGCCTGGGTTGCCGGCCAGGTGCCCAGTGAGGGCCGTGTGAGAGGCAACCATACATTGTTCTTTCTCCCTCCCTTCTCCTCTCTCTGAAAATAAATAAATAAAATCTTTAAAAAAATAAATAAATAAAAAAATTATAAAAAACAATAACTTAATAAAACAATTGGTTAATTTGGAAGAACAGCATACAGAAATTCCTGCTCCGTAACTAAAAACAATTTCAAAGTAAATTTAAAGATTAAAAAATTAAAATTACAAACATAATTTTGGCTTTTGTTAGTTCATACAAATTTATAAACCAGAGGAGGATCCAAGATGGCGGAGGAGTGACTGGAAGTTACACTAACCTCTTCCCAGGGCCAGTATGGAATTACAACTAACCTGTGGAGAAATCATCTGAAATAAACAACTGAACAACAGTGAGAGAGAAGCCTATAACTATGGACAGACAGAAGATTCAACCTTAGCACAACATGATTGGTAAGGAGTGCGGAAGAGATGCAAGAGGGCTGGCTGGGGACCCACAGGCTGCAGCGGAAGAGCCAGAGGGATATTTAAGTGGTCAGTTGGATCCCCCTGAGAAGTGTGGGGTCTAAACCCTAATCTGGGATCCCCAGCCTAGAGCACCAGAGCCTGAAAAGTATACAGATAACATCCACCTGTGAAAAAACGGCAGGGCTGCTCTCTGCCAGAAACGGACAGGTAGAGATGCAAAGAGCCGTTTGAAGGGCCAACATATAAATTTTCATTTGCAGCCACTTACTCTGGTCTCTGGCAGAGAGGGGGCAGAGTGGACTAGAGACACTTGAGGAGAGACTGGGGACAGAGGCTTTGGGGAGAGAACTGAGAAAGTAGCCCCTGGGATCCCAGTGCTGAGTAATCCCCCATATAGGATGAGCCATCTTGCTCAGGCAGACCACTCCCCTCCGAGTGGCAGCAGCCTGAGGGGAAGCAATAGCCCCGCCCCCAGGAGGGATTATGCCCCACACTGTGGCACTTAAACCTGATTGCTGAGTGCAGAGCGACCCGATTAACAACTGTCTGTGATTAACACAGACAGTAGATCCCTGGTAGTCTTGAATAGGCTGCCTAAGATCAGATAAGGTCATCATCTAACATCACCAGAGGCTGATCTAGAAAGAAAAAACAGTGGTAAATACTAGATGCTACGGAGATGAAATCCACTATGGTCTTCTTCGTGGTTTACGATATTTTCTTTCCCACATAGCTTTTTAACATTTATTTCTTGTCCTTCAAGTTTGTGCATACTAAGTAATTAGATTTTATACTATCGCTTATTTCAATTCACATATTTTCCCCTCCCTTCTCTTACCCTATTTTACCTTCTTATTTCTTCCTATTATTTTTGTTTTAAATTTTGTTTTCTCTCTTGCTACAACTTGTTTCTATTCCACATTCTTGCTATTTCTCTCCCATCCAGCCTCTCAAAACCAATTTTCTTGTCAATGGTCATCTCACAATCTTTTGCCCACTCTTAAAATAGCTGTGTTCTCTCTCAATCTTTAGCAATCTTTGCTAGCTGGTTGTGGGTAGAGTAGTTGTTGCATTTTTTCAAATTTATCTCTAGATCTTCACTAATTTTGTATTTCAAATCTCAAATTTTACTGTTCCCCTCCCCTACACTTTTTTCACCTCAAATTTTAATTTTGCCCTGTCTTAGCCTGTATTTTTCTTTTTTCTTTCATCCTGCCATTTTTCCCTTTTTTATTTTTCCTTTCATCTCAAATTTTAATTTTTCCCTGTCTTAGCCCCATTTTCATTCCTCACTCTTAGTATTCCCTCTCTCTCTATCATCTCAAAATCACTTTCCATTCCTCTAGACATCTCTTAAGCTTTCCTTTCTTTCTTTTTTCCCTCTTATTCCCATCCCACCTATATTAATCTTACCTCATTTGCTGTTGACAGTGCTGTGGTGGATCTTTTTCTCTAATTTGGTTCATATATTTTTATTATTTATTTACTTTTTTTCCTTTTTCTTTCTCTCTCTCACTTTATTTTAACTTCTGTTTAAACCTAATACTATATGCTTCCCTTCTCTTATTCGATTCTGCCTTCTTCATTCCCTTTCTTATTTATAATGTAAATTTTACTTTCTTCATCACATTGCTCTGATGCCCTACTCTTATTAGTGCTTCTCCCTCTACCCTCTCAAAATCATTTTTCTTTCAGTAGGTCATTTCATATTTGCTCTCCTTTCTTATAATAGTCTTGATCTCTTTATACTCTTATTAATACTGGCTCATTTGCTATTGATAGTGGAATTGCAGGGGGAGTTATTTTTGCTGGTGTGGGTTTGTTTCCTGGGCTTTGTGGTTTTGTTCTGGCAGCACCTGCAAAACATCATACCAGATGTGGTTGGTGGAGTGACCCTCAGTCAACCAGCTGAAGGGAAGGACCCACCAAAGAATAAACCAACAATAATCAAAACCCAATTACATCCATAAAGCCAACATAAATGGCATAAAGGACATCCCAAGAGCATCAAGTTCAGGATATCAAGGTGACTGCACCACAGAATCACACAGGTCTCCTACCATAGAAGTTCACACTACAAAGACAGGGAATAAAAACAGATCAATTTAAAAAGCAGAAGCAAGCAAGAAGCATCTCCCCACAAATGGGAAGACAAAGAAACAGCATTCATTTGAAAGGACAGGAGGAATCCCCAGAAAGAGTGCTAAATGAAATAGAGGGAAGTCAACTATCAGACATTGAGTTCCAAACAATGGGTATAAGGAAGCTTATTGAGTTCAGTGAGAATTACCAAAAACTACAGAGAAGCACAAGGAACTTACTGAGAAATACATCAGCATGAAAAGGGATATAGAAACTATGAAAAAGAGCCAGGAGGAAATGAAGAATACAATTTCTGAATTTAAGAACACAGTAGAAGGAATCAAAACCAGGCCAGATGAGCAGAGGGTCAAATCAGCGAACTGGAGGACAAGTTAGAAAAAGATTTCCAGAAAGATCAAGAAAAGGAAAAAAGATTCAAAAAGACTCAAATAGACTCAATTAAGAGGGCTTACGGGAGTTGCAGGACAACATGAAATGGAATAATGTCCGTATTATAGGGACACCAGAAGGAGGAGAAGAGGAGTAAGGAATAGCAAACCTGTTTGAAAAAGTAATGATGGAAAACTTCTCTAAGTTAATGAGAGAAAAAGTCACACAAGTCCAGGAAGCAGAGAGGGTCCCAATCAAGAAGAACTCAAAGAGGCCCACTCCAAGACACATCATAATCAAAATGGCAAAATTCAAAGACAAAGAGAGAATTTTAAAGGCAACAAGGAAGAAAGAGAAAGTAACATACAAGGGCGCTCACATAAGGCTAGCAGCTGACTTCTCAACAGAAACACTACAAGCCAGAAGGGAATGGCAAGAAATATTCCAAGTAATGAAAAGCAAAGGCCTGCAACCGAGATTACTTTACCCAGCAAGACTCTAATTTAAAATGGAAGGTAAAATAAGGAGTTTTGCAGACAAAAGAATTCTAAAAGAATACACCTCCACAAAACCAGCATTGCAAGATATGCTAAAAGAACTGCTTTAAGAAAAAGTGTGAGAGAGAGAGGAACACAGGTACAAAAGGGAAAAATGGCAATGAAGAAGTACCTATCAATAATAATCTTAAATGTAAATGGATTAAATGCTCCAATCAAAAGACTTAGGGTAGCTGAATGGATAAGAAAACATGACCCACACATATGCTGCCTACAAGAGACCCAACTCAGAACAAAAGACCTACACATACTGAAAGTGAAGGGTTGGAAAAAAATACTCTAAGCAAATGGACAGGAAAAAAAAAAAAGCCAGAATAGCAATACTTACATCAGACAAAATAAACTTCAAAATAGACTTCAAAACAAAGGACGCAAAAAGAGACACAGAAGGATACTTCATAATACTCAAGGGAAGAATCTATCAAGAAGATGTAAACATTGTAAACATATATGAACCCAACATAGGAGCACCCAACCATATAAGAAAAATCTTGGAGTACTTCAAGAAAGATATTGACAGCAACACAATTATAGTAGGGGATTTCAACACCCCAATGTCAACAATGGATAGATCTTCCAAACAAAATATCAACAAGGATGTTGTGAAAACGAACAACTCATTAGATCAAGTAGACTTAATTGATATATATAGAACCTTTCATCCCCAAAAAGTAAAATACACATTCTTTTCAAATGCACATGGAACATTTTCAATATAGACCACATGATAGGACACGAAACAAGCCTCAACAAATTCAAGAAAATTGAAATCATATCAAGCATTTTCTCAAACTATAAGGGCTTGAAACTAGAAACCAACCTCAAGGAAAAAACTCAAAAATATTCAAACACATGGAGACTGAATAGCATGCTATTCAACAGCAAATGTGTTAATAATGAGATCAAGGAAGAAAACAAAAGTTTCTGGGCAAATGAAAATGAACACACAACAGTCCAAAACCTATGGGACCCAGCAAAGGCAGTCCTGAGAGGGAAGTTCATAGCAATACAGTCCTACCTAAAAAAGATGGAAACATTTCGAATGTTTCCCTACATCTACAACAACTGGAAGAACAACAACAAACAAAGCCCAGGGGGAGTAGAAGGAAGGATATAATGAAGATCAGAGCAGAATTAAATGACACAGAGACTGAAAGAACAATCCAAAGAATCAATAAATCCAGGAGTTGCTTCCTTGAAAAGATAAACAAAATCAATAAGCCTTTAACTGTACTCATCAAGAAAAAAAGAGAGAGGACCCAAATAAGTAAAATCAGAAATGAAAGAGGAGAAATTACAATTGATACCACAGAAATACAACAGATTGTAAGAAATTACTATGAAAAGCTATATGCCAAGAAATTTGAAAACCTGGGTAAAATGGACAAATTTCTAGAAACATATAATCTTCTAAAACTGAATCAAGAAGAAGCAGAAAGTCTGAATAGACTGATAATTAGTGAAATTGAAGCAGTAATCAAAAAATTCATGGCACACAGAAGCCCTGGACCAGATGGTTTTACAGGAGAATTTTACAAAACATTTAAGGAAGAGCTAACTCCTATTCTTCTCAGACTATTCCAAAAAATTCAAGAAGAGAGGGAAGATTTCCAAACTCTCTTTAGGAGGCCAGCATCATCCTAACCCCAAACCAGACAAAGACACAACAAAGAAAGAAAACTACAGGCCAATATCGCTGATGAACATAGACACTAAAATCCTCAACAAAATGTTGGCAAACCACATCCAGCAATACATTAAAAAGATCATACACCATAATCAAGTGGGATTCATCCCAGGGATTCTAGGATGGTACAATATTCACAAATCAATAAATGTAATACATCACATAAACAAAAGGAAAGGCAAAAACCTCATGACCATATCAATAGATGCAGAAAAATCATTTGATAAGGTACAGCACCCATTTATGATAAAAACACTCAGCAGAGTGGGTGTAGAGAGAGAATACCTCAACATAATAACAGCCATATATGAGAAACCTACTGCCAACATTATAATCTATGGGCAAAACCTAAAATCTTTTCCATTAAGATCAGGAACAACACAAGCATGTCTGCTTTCACCACTTCTATTCAACATAGTATTGGAAGTTCTAGCCATAGTGATCAGACCCCCCCCCCAAAAAAAAAGAAATAAAAGACATCCAAATTGGTAAGGAGGAAGTAAAACTGTCATTTTTTTGCAGCTGATATGATAGCGTACATAGAAAACCCCTAAGAATCCTACCCTAAGATTATACCCTAAGAATCCTGAAACACCAATTCAAAAGAACCTATGCATCCCAGTGTTCATAGCAGCATATTTACACTAGCAAGGTGCTGGAAACAGCCTAAGTGCCCACCAGTAAATGAGTGGATAAAAAAACTATGGTACATTTGCATAATGGAATACTACACCACAGAAAGAAAGAAGGAGCTCCTACTCTTTGTGACAGCATGGATGAAACTAGAGTATTATCCTAGGTGAAACGAGCCAGGTGGTAAAAGACAACTACCATATGATCTCACCTATAAACGGAACTAATCAACAAAACAAACAAGCGAGCAAAATAGAAACAGAGACATGGAAATAAACAACAAACTGACAGTGAACAGAGGGGAGAGGTGAGGGGCATTATGGGGGAAAGATGGGGAAGTGTCAAGGCAAGGAACATGTATAAAGGACCCATGGACAAAGACAATGGGCGGGGGAGAGGAAGGAGAGGTTTGAATGTGGGAGGTGGGCGTGGGTAGTGTAGTCCCCTTTGAGGGAAAAATGAGGACAACTGTAATTGAACAACAATAAAAAATTAAAATGAAAAAAATTATAAGCCATGTAGAAGAGACTTCTTTCATTGTATTCTCTTTAACACTGACTTTTTTTTCATTTTTGCGGTTTTACTGGGGTAAAATTAAAATTTTAAAGTTTAAAAGATGAGTTGAATATTTTTTTCATAATTCACTATACGAGTATGGTTGTATTTTTCTTTTGTGTCTTTTTATATCTCATCCCACTTGTCTATTACAGTAGTAGAGTTTTTCTTATTGATTTGAATTCATGCTTTAAGTAATTTGTTGCCAGTGTGAAGTATCTCTCTTTATTTTTTAACTTAATCTTTATTGTATTTTTTATTATCATTTAGTCCCCTTAGGGATATCTCTCTTTAAATAACTAATCTCCCTAAATACCTTGAGCTATTTGGAAAAGAACAGGAACCTGACAGGTTTATAGAGTCTTGGAAATTTTGTGAATATTCGGTGGGAATAATTCTTGCCAATCTTATATGCAACTGTGCACAGGGCCATTACTTTTCTCTTAGTCTTAGATAATAGCCCTTAGTTGCAAACAGTTTCAAGTCTGTGACCAGAATGCTTAGCCCAAAGATATCAATGAAAATTCCACATTATCTTTAATAGCAAATCTTCCCCTAGCTGTGTTGTGCTTCAGGCTAGCAGCCTGCAGTGGCAACGAAGGGGAAGAATGCATTGTTGGTTATTCTTCTCCACTTTGTGCTACTTCTCTTTTCTTCTCCCACCCCGGATGGCTGGCCAGTTTCTGAGCTCTTGGGGTTGCAGGAATGGCAAGGTATACGGAAGTTCTCATAGAACTGATACTGTTGTAAGCTGTCTTTGCATTTTCTGTGCCTGGAACAGATAATCGAACTGACTCTTTTTCTTGGATCTTCTGGAAGATTGTTTCCTGGAGACATCTGTCCTTTAGGTCATTTCACCTGGTTCATTCATCTCTATTCCTCTAGTTCACTTGTGAATTATTGCAGCCCCCTCCAGTTGTTACTGCTAGGAGTCCACTGCTCTCTAAGTGACACTGGACAGGACTTCAAAAGACACTTAGCTGGATTTTTCCCATACGGTCCACATCTGATATGTTAAAAAATGCTCAGAAATTCCTTGGCCTGATGATTCCTTGGGATCCTGGCTGATCCCAATACAACGTCTACCTTAGTGCCTTAGGCTGCTTTAACATCCTTGGTCAGGGGTCATCCTTGTATCTTTTAGCTGCAGGACAATTGTCATTTCAAACTCTCTGCGAGGTGTCTTAGAAGGCTTGGGAGGAAGTGGCAACCCTCCCTCATTTACCACCCTCCCCCCGCCAAAATGGGAACTCTCTGTGGCAAAATCCTCTCCAACAAAGTCTCTTCAAAATTCTGTAAGATCCCAAAATTATGGAAGTGGTTCTTAGCATTTTTCTTGGTAAATTCTGCATGCGGTGATCTGGCTTAGAATATCATATTTGTTGTATTTAGTTATCCCAGTGAAACTTATACTTCAATATACCATTACCCTAGTTTTTCATACCTGCAATTTAGTCACATTTTGCAAGGCCATAGTTCAGGGCATCCTCTTCCCTAGATTGGGAACTCTTGAGACAGGAGTAAACTATTGGAAAATGGTACATTTGATGCTTTATTTTATTAGTAAAATTTTTTCAGTATATAATATACATGGAGATAAGTACACAATGATTAATGTTTGATGAACTTGACAAAGTAAATACACCAGCGTGCAAGTGCTGAAATGAAGAAAGAGAACATTACCAGCTTCCAGAAACCCCCATCATATTCTTTCCAAGTTGAGTTCTTCCCAGGGTGACTAATAGTCTGACTATTAACATCATAGATTTTTTACCTGCTTTTAAAGTCTATAGAAGTTGAATCTTTTCTGTCTCATCAACATTATGTTTGTGAGATTCATCTATATTATTACTTTAAATTGGAGACCACTCATTCTCATGACTATGTGGCCATGGTATGAGTGTACCTGGACAGTTAATATTTGATCAATGAATCTCTTCCCTTAAGGGTAGCTAAAAGGTTCGCTGTGGCCTTCCCAGACCTTCTTTGATTCCAACTTGGATTCCAACAAGAGAACTCTCAAGTCACTCAAACAACTTGCACTTGGTATTGGGACATAGCAGTTGAATTCTTTGTGATTTAAAAAAAAACAACAAACCACTATGTACAAGATTAGGCTCTTTCAGGGAAAGCTTGTTATACTTCCCATTTGTTTTTGTATTTATTTCATCAATCTGCTTTTTTTAGGCTGATTTAAAATCATAAAGTGTAAAAAATAGTCCTACATTTTTTAAGAAACATTTTGAATAAATTCTGATAACAGTTGTATGAGTTTCTATTTCCTCAGGAATTATGATAAAAATTTTTATCACATAGGCCCCAAGAAAAATTGCAACAGATCCATTCACAGTTACAACTGGAGATCAAAAATACTATTCTGAGCCCTGGCTGGTGTAGCTCAGTGGATTGAGCGCCAGCTGGCCAACCAAAGGGTCACTGGTTGGAATCCCAGTCAGGACACACACCTGGGTTTGCAGGCCAGGTCCCCAGTGGGAGCCATGTGAGAGGCAACCACACATTGATGTTTCTCTCCCTTCCTTCCCTTCTCTCTAGAAATAAATAAAATCTTTAAAAAAAATACTCTTCTGAATACACCTTGCATTGTACTTTATAATTATGTAATGGAATTTTTAAAATTAAAATGAAAGACTTCAAAGCATAGTAGAGTTTTATCTGAGAGTTTAGATGATCTTTGAGCTGATATTTAAATAAAAATTCATTCTAAAATTTCACAGTGAAATTTAATAAGTATTTTGAAAACCTTTCAGAGTTTACTTCATGGATTGAAATCCACACTACAGTTTAAACTGTTAGAGTTAAAATATTACCTGTGCTGTGAATAATGATTGAAAAGCACCAAAGACTTGTCTTTTAGGAAATCCTGCTTGAAAAACATTAAAATATCATTAGAACTTGATTTTAAATGAGAAATTCTTTTCATTCAGATATAAATATATGTTTAACTTCATTTATTTATTCATTCAACAAAATACGTGTATTTGTTGAGCACCTGCTATATGCCAGGCATTACACTAGGCTATGGATATGTCACATGAATAAGGTAAACATTGCCACTGTCCTCAGGAGCTTGTAGTTTACTGTGAGACACATATAAATAAACAGATAATTTCTAGAAGGCTAATCACTGCTTCTCTGTGTGCTATAGGATTCTATATGTGCTCTAATGACACGTGAAAGGCACCAAATCAATCTTTGGAAGGTTGTAGAGTCTTTGTCTCAAGGAAGTGATGCCTAAGGTGGATGAGAAGGTAGCCAGATACAGGGCAGAAGGGATAGTGGACTAGACATTTGCAAAAGCTGAAGCAGCTGGATGCCATTCACTGACATAGGGCATATAGTACAGGAATTGGATTGGAAAAGGAGAAGGGAACGAGTTAAATGAGCTGGGCACATGAAAATGAACATTCCAGAAGTCCAGAAAGAAATCATCATTAAGTCAGCATGGTGGAGTGGAAGGGGCTTGGGAGTCAGGCCGACTTGAATTAAAATCCTAGCTTCACCATTTAAAATATGTGTAAAGTTGAACAAATTCTTTAACTTTTCAGAGCCCCGGTTTCCCACTTTGTAAAATAAAGATAATAACGTGAACGCTATAGGGCACAGAAAGGACCAAATGGGATAATGCATGTAATGGTGCCTAGTGCATACTGACACCTGAAAGTCAGAGGCTTTGTTATTTCAGAAGAAAATTAAATATGGAGGAGGATTAGTATTCAAAGGCTAAAGGCAGTTACAAGATTCCTTTGGTGGTGAAGCTACTAGCAATTAGAGTTTCCTTTTCAATTAAGTGAACATTAAAAGTGAATGAACTTGTGGTTGAACTCAGATAAAAGCAGAGTCAGAGCTGTAATTTCTGTTCCATGGACTCATTTGTTGACCAGATACACTGAGTGGGGGCATGGCCAGAAGCAACATTGTAAATCAGGCCTGTTTGTCTTCCAACACTCCTGAGCTAACTTTTAGTTCCCTTATAAATATGCAAAATTGATTTCTGCACAGGGATAATCAATTGAATATACAGGGTGGGGAAAGAATAGGTTTACAGTTGTCAGTACACAAAACACAGAGTTTATTCCTATATTATTATTTATTTATTATTGTATTATTTTCCATATGAATGACTGTAAATCTACTTTTGCCCCATCCTAGATGGATTTACTTTGACTTTCTCCTGAAACTTAATAAATAACAGTAAATGAATTGTTTTTAAGGCAGAAATCCACAATAAAAATGAGATTAGGAGGGAAGGCAAGAACATGGTGGAATTTAGAAGCCATAAACATAAGAGGTATTCTGCTTCGTAGACCTGAGAAATGTGATCCCTAATTGCGTTGCAGACCTCCCCAAAAGCATGGGAATGTCAAGTACCTCTGGGGATGAGTGCAGGGTTAAATCAGAGGACTGACTTGTACATCTGTTTAAAGGGCGCTTAGATTCCTAGCTCTCCTATCCAACCCTTTAGAGCCAGCTAACTGTCCCTCTCCTGGCTTGGGAGAGGCTCGATAAGGTAAATTAGAGAAAATCACTTTTGGGGCAACACTTGACACATTTGGGGATGGCATTCAGTACTATAAACAGAAGGGGGTTGTTTCAGTTTCATTTATGGGACCATTTATAACCCAATAAAATCCCAAGACTTTTACCTCCATTATAATTCCATTGCACTGACGGTTGGAATGTTCTGACCTCATGGTGAGGAAAGACATAAAAGATACTGACGTCAAGAGTGTCCCAACTAAATTTTCCCACAAGATGACCCAAAACAGGAGCCAGCCGTCAACAACAGTCATCCATGGGTTTATAACTTTCAAGAAGGTTTTTTAGTTACCTCACTCCTAAATTTGAGTAGACAAATGAAAATTAACAGAAATCTATGAAAAACTATCAGCATGAAAGGTAGAGACCAAAAAAAAAAAAAAAAAGATAACAAATTGGAAGAAGCCAAGACAATAATGGAATCAGAAAGCTATTCATATCCACAGAGGGATAAGAAGGGACATTGCACCCATGAAACAAGAATATTATGGGGAAAAAAACGAAGTGCGGGAAAGGAAGACAAAAGTGAGGTGCAGCGACCCCAGCACTGGCTGCCGGCAGGGTCTTCCAGCCCATTCGGCAGAGAAGGATGCCCTTGCCAGGGATCCAGTCAAAGCTATGGACTATGCCCACTGTACACACAAGCCAATCTGATGGGGCAGGAGAGCCCAGCCGGAGGGCTGTTCCTGCCAGCCCCGAGGTGGGATTGTAGGGTGAGGGATCCACGTTGCAGGTGCGCCAGGAGCACCTGGGTCCCGGTCCTTCTTTGTCTGAAATGCTGTGGGGAAGAAGCCATCTGAAGACACGTTGCCTTCTACAATGCATTTTACCACCCTGTGGACTTTAGATTCCTTTGCTGATAAGTTGCATTGTGTTCCGTCATGCTAACTCTTCACATACTCTGGATATCAGTGCAGCAGCCACAAACCCGGGGGACCAGTTGCCCAGTGCGCAGAAGAATCTGTTGTTCCTGCAGCAGGAGCACACCTGCACACTCCAGGGCCTACACCCAAGATCAGGTGCCTGCAGCAACACTACACAGATATGAGCTGACACTCAAGAGCTCAGAACAGACAAGAAATAGATCTTCTAGAAGCAGAGAACTAAAGAAAAGCTGCAAAGAACTGGAAGCTCAACAGAAAGTCCAGAAGAGGGAAAACAACAACCTGTGAAAGAACTGGAGCAGAAGACTGATGATCATGGTGCTGGAGAACCATCAAGAGCAGAAGTACCTGAAGAAGCTGAAGGTGAAGAGCCATAAGGTGAACATGCTGTTCAGGGAGCTAAAACAGCACCCTGGAGCCATCCCTAAGATCCTCAGAGGAAAAAAAAAAAATGGATAAAAATCCCTCAGGACAAAGACTCAGTATGGATCGCTCCATAGCATGCCCATGCTCCTTCCGGGCGTGAACCTTTTACTTCCACCTGAGCTCTAAGGGTCCCCACAAGACTTGCAGCTAGGAGAGCAGTGGGCAGCGGCAGCTTGTCCCAGGCTAATCTCCTGATCCTGTCTTCAAGGCCCCCTTTTTCTCTAACTTCCCAGGGAGCTAAAAGCAGCCCCACCTTTGCTCACTTTTTCCTTTAACTTTTCTGGGGAGCCAAAGCAGAATACCACCCAGGCTCTCTCCTGCTGCTCTGCTATTGCTTCTTGTACCCTAGGTCCTTCCTTCACTGTCCCCAGCTTTAATAAACATTCTCTCAAAATCACCTGGACTTGTGTCATAAAATCTTTCCTATGCAAAGTCAAAAACCCACACACTACAAGCTGGCCTGAGGCAGACCGTCTCCAGGCCAGTCCCTGTCTGGTAGCATGATCACTAGATTTAAGGATTTTTCAAGAAAAGCCAGATGTATAAATTTTTACAATGACAATGTCTTGAGTTTTAAAACATTGCTTTATTCAGAAACCATACCTGTGGGCTACCTTTGACCTATATACTGCCAACTGGCAGCTCTAAAATGATGAAGCTCTCTCATGCTCGCCTGAACGGTACAGGACAGACATGATGTACTTTAAAATTCTATTGCACTGGGTTAGTAACATTGGCTCTGGATGAAAATAATTTTAAACAGCAAGCCTAGGTGTGAAGACCTATAAAACTAAGAAGACAAAGCAAAGCAAAGAAAACAAAGAAACTAAACTTTTGGACTTTAATGTTTTTCCAAGGCAGGTTGACATAACAAAATCAAAATTGCTTGGTGCATAAGGACATCAAAGATTATGCCTTTGACTTTACATATCTAGAAAGATAATTTAGTCAGGATGACTGTTATGAATTAGTTGAAGATCTCAAACAACTGAATCATTCAGGTCCTGCTAATATTTAGAATACCCAAAGTCCATTTTTGCTCTGATATCAATGAATTACTAACCATTTCTGTTGACTTCCAGGCTGGTCAATGTCCTATGTCAAGTACCAAACAATGTTTTAGACTTAAGTCTTCTCATGACTGCACTATCTAAGTCTGTTCATATACAGATGAGCAAGGGTAAAAAGTCAAGCAAATAAGTAATGAGGAAAAAAATTAGTGTATTAGATAAACAAAAACATAGAATAGTTCAGTGATTGCCTGGCCCGAGGTAGAGAGGAGACTGAGTGTAAACAGACACAGAGGATCTTTGGGGATGATGGCAGTGCCCTAACACTAGATTGTGGTGATCGTTTCACAATTGTATAAATATATTAAAACTCTGAAATTGTGAACTTAAAATTGATGAATTTTATGCTAGGTAAAGTATACCTTCATAAACCTCTAACTTTAAAAAAGAGTAATAAATGATAAAGAGTGAGCTAAATGTATGATGAAAAACAAGATACTTACAGTCTCAAAGTATCTCCCCTCTAGGTACTTATTAACTACAATGGGGAGAACAGTAACACTAAGGTGGAGAAACCTGCCAGACACCACTTTAACCAAGTGGTCAAAATTAGCATCACCTGGTAAGGGCCATGTGCATGTCATGTGTCCTCTGAAATGATGCAAAGAGATGGGTAATCATATCAATTTGTGGTATTACTGCAAAAAATGTATAACCTGAATATAGTCCTGAAGAAGCATAAGGCAAATGTACGTTTGGGGCCATTCTACAAAATAACTGATCACTACCCTTCAAAAGTGTCAAAGTCATGACAGACACATTGAACAATGGCCCTGATTAAAGTAGACTAAGGAGAGGTTACAGCTAAGTGCAGAGAGAAATCCTATACTGGATCCTGGCCCAGAAAATGTACATTAATGGGACAAGTAGCAACATTTGAATAACATCTGTAGATTAGTAAATAGTATTGTCTCAACGTTAATTTCCTGCTTTTGATAATTGTACTGCAATTGTGTGAGAGATTGAAATTAGGGGGAACAGGATGAAGGGTATGTGAGAATCTCTGTACTATTTTTATAACTTTTGTAAGCTACTTTGAAATAGTTTCAAAATGAAGAGTTAAAAGGAAGTATACCAGCTGGGAAAATGGCTTGATAAGAAATTAGTGGGATTGATAAGAAATTAGTGGTGAAGTGATGACCAAAATTCTATCCATTGTTCAGAAAGCATTCAGTAAGAGAGTTGGTGAAGACACATTTTAAATGAAGTACTAAAAATAAATATTATTACAGTAACCATTCTCTCTTTTCCTTTCCGCCACTCCAAATGGAACCACACTAAATATACCATTCCTCATTTTTCTTTTCTACCTCACATCACATCTTTTTAGTGACTCTGGTATTAGTGAAATAAAACCTAAAATGTTTGATCCTGCTTTGCTTAATATTAAAAGAGACTTATGGGTCACAATATTTAATGCAGACCTTGGAAAGACAATCTCATTGATCCCAAAGCTTTTAAAATTCAAAGTACCATTCTGGTTATTTTTCTGCTCAGTAAAGATAATAAAGTGAATGTTTATATTCTCGTTACTACAGAAGCGTAACGAACAAAGAGCATTGGCCAGGTGAGTCAGTTGTTAACTTCAAAGTTTTTACTTAATCTCACAGAATGTAACCTTTAACTTAAAGCATGGCATGATCATAAAGCTTATAAACATATTTGTTAAAGGAAATCATAATTATTTACTTAATCTCTAGAATGTGAATATTATAGGACATTAAATGTGTTCAATTAAGCTGTACATGAATTTACCATACTTGTGTTGAAAACCCACAATCTTATATGGTAGTTTCTCTTGTTAATCAGAAGGCTTCATTCAGACACTTTCTAGCCAATTTTTTCTTGTGGGCTGTTCAAAATAAAGGTGCTTCTAGCAGTTCCATATGTAAATATAATGCAAAGCATTACTTTTCCACAATATTTCTATGGATGAATAAGCCAAATTTATTTAGCTATTCTCTTACAGGTGGATAGTTAAGATGTTTCCAACATTTTACCTTATTCATACAGCTATGAATATCATCACTGTTTATATATATTAATGATATGTTTCTATCAGTAGAATTTCTAGGTCAAAAGGCATATGCAATTATTGTTTTGATAGATATCTTACAATTTGCTTCTCATAAAAGGTTACTGATATGTATCAATATTTTATTTATTTAAAAACATTTTATTTTCATGTTTGAAACATCGTGATGCTTTTGGAACCCACGATATTATACAAAAATTTTTAAAAATAAAAAGTAGTTATTTCTCCTCTTCTCCCATTGTCCTTGTCACCTATTCCATCTCCATGTGGTAGCCCATGCTATTACAATGAGGTGTATCCTTCCAAACACATTGCTCCCACATGCATATGTCACCCTTAACAATATATATACATACACACACATACACACACATATATACACACACACATATACACACATGTATATGTACTTATTTATATATAGGCATTTTTTGTTTAAATTTTTACTGAAATGAAATCATAGTACATATATTACAAGCAAATTCTGTTTTCACCTCATAATTATTGCCATTCTACAAATCAGTACTCATACAAGGGGGACCCCAAAAACCAAGAATTTATTAATGAAAACTTGTGTATTCAGCCCTGGCTGGTGTGGCTCAGAGGTTGAGTACCAGCCTGAAAAGCAAAGAGTCGCTGGTTTGATTCCCAGTCTAGGGCACATTCCAGGTCCCCAATAGGGGGAGTGCGAGAGGCAACCACATATTGATGTTTCCCTCTTTCTCCTTCCTTTCCCCTCTCTAAAAAATAAATAAATAAAATACTTAATAAAAATTGTGTATTCATTCTTACATGTTCAAACTTCTGAAAGTACTCTCCATTTGATGCAATACACCTACTGAGACATGTTGTCCACTGCTCAAAACAGCTTTTGAACATGTCGATTTTGATGCCTTTTAGTGTTTCTGCTGTGTTTTGTTTCACCCCTTCCACATTAGCAAAATGTTTCCCATTGAGGACTTTTTCATCTGGGGAAACCAAAAAAAGTTGCTCAAGGCAAGATCAGGTGAATAGAAAGGGTGCAGCACAGGGATCGTGCCATTTTTGTTCAAAAACTGCTGAACACACAGTGCAGTTTGGGTAGATGTTCTCGTAAATCACCCATCATGAAATGGGCAAATGCACTGAAAGAGTCTGCAAAAAATTCACTGAAGCCAAACACAGCCTCTCACAACAATGCCAGCTGGTACACTAATACAGATGGGTTCCTAGAACACTCACCTAGCAGGAGATGACTGTGTTACAAGGGGCCTGCCCTCCAGAAGATAATTCTGTTTTTTATTTTTGGGTCCTCTCTCATATATTGCTCTTTTTTTATTATAATTTTCTGCACACATATCTTCAAACATACACAATTTTATCTAAACAGGATTATATTATAAACACTTCTTGTTTATTTTTGTATTTTATACATGCTATTTTTAAAGACTTTTTATGGTGGGGGAGGGCTTGCTTCTCCCATGCCGATGCATCTGTTACCTGTATCATCTCCCTGTTCCCTCACCCCCAAAAGCAAACTATACTAACAAATTGATTATGCTCTTATAATTATACATATTTATATAAATGCCATTTCTATACATAATTTGTATAGTGCATAAAAATGTGCTTAACTTTCTCTAGCTATCATCATAAGTAGTTTGTGTGACTTACAACATTTCATAAACTAGAATGTATGAAGTAAAAAGAAGCACTATGATGTAAAAGTATATAGGTCAATATTCTGTCTACTGATAGTTTCTAACAGTGTTACTCAGGGTTTGGAAGTGCTAAGCTATCACTTAAGCACACAGTAGCACTAATCAAGATGTAATATGTGAGCTTATTTTTTTTTTTTTTAAGATTTTATTTATTTATTTTCAGAGAGAGGAGAAGGGAGGGAGAAAGAACAATGTATGGTTGCCTCTCACATGGCCCTCACTGGGGACCTGGCCTGCAACCCAGGCATGTGCCCTGACTGGGAATCAAACAGGAACCCTTTGGTTCCTAGCCCGTGCTCAATCCACTGAGCTACACCAGCCAGTGCTTACCATAGTTACTTTTGAACTGTTTGATTTTTTTCTAATTAAAATTCATTCAGGCGTTATTTATATTATTTTAAACACGATCAAACAAATATAACTCTCTACTGATTAGGTTAGTTTCAGCGGCATAAATAGAAACTTAAGCAACAGAAAAGTTCCTTTTCCTGTCCTGCTGCTCTACTCCTCCCGGGCTCCTGCTCCCCCATCTCTAGCGTGTCTTCCCTTCTCAGTTACCGAGAAGTGGTCGGCCGTCACTCTGACACCCCCGGCAGCGAAGATGAAGGAAGGAACAAAGGAAGCCAGGTTCAGGAAAGGGCCACCTGACACTTTGGCACACATTGCACTAGCCAGAACATTTTTACATGGCCATACCTAGCTGCAAGGCAGACTGGAAAGTCTAGTGTAGTGTTTATTTTGAAGGCCCTGTAGCTTAAAAATCAGGGGTTCCGGTATTGTTTTTTTTAAAAGGGAGAATGGATAATATAGTACCTAGTTCAGGGAATTTCAAATTACTATCCACAGAAGTTTGGAAGAACTGCTAAAATAAAGTAAAGGTAGTTTGTAGAAGGAGTGCGTGTGCTGAAGAATGTTGATGTGAAGGAAGTTCCTAAAGAAAGATGATGTAATTGAGATGGAGATCCGGATGCGGCTGGGTGCCTTCCACACGTCTGCTGCTCCATCTTTGGAGCAATCTACGCTGAGACTCAAGGGCAAGAGGAAGGAAAGTAAACTGATCTAAAGAAAGGTCATGAGCCCTGGCCTGGTGTAGCTCAGTGGATTGAGCGCGGGCTGGGAACCAAAGGGTCCCCGTTTGATTCCCGGTCAGGGCACATGCCTGGGTTGCGGGCCAGGTCCCCAGTGAGGGCCATGTGAGGAGCAACCATACATTGCTGTTTCTCTCCCTCCCTTTCTCCCTCCCTTCCCCTCTCTCTAAAAATAAATAAAATCTTTAAAAAAAAAAGAAAGGTCATGAATCTTTCTCTGTAAGTGAAGTTGTGATGACAAATTGAGAGAGAGTTATAAGACTTGAAGACACTAGTGTTGAAGCCAGGGAGACCGCACAATATTTCAACTAAGTGCAACTAAACACTCTTTGAGGGGATTTAGAGAAATAGTAAGAGAAAGGAAGATATTTCACTTTTGTTTCTGTGTTTTTTATTTACACTTAAGAATCATGATCAGATGTCTGTGGATTTTGGCATATACTTCTCTAAAACTGTAATAGTTAGAAAGTGAAACTTAAACAAAGCCACAGATGTCACTTTTAAATTTTTGTTGACAATAGAAGAGAATATTATTTAAACTGTTTCCTAAACTATTACAACATATATCATTGCATAACATTTTCCTTTTTTTAGTTTTACTCAACACCCACTCCTTGCCTGATAGTATATTTTAGGGTGAATAGTACCCCACTCAAGTTGGCTAGCCTTCAGATTTTGAATTGTGTTTTCTTTTAAAAAACATTTTTGTGGGAAACTGATTTATAGTGACTAGACTGTGAACTAAGCCTTATTAATAGCATGGTTTAACAGCTTAAGATAATGAATTCAAATAATATTACTGACAGCCTTTGAAATGGAAGTCACACTTTTTAAAAAGACTGAAATGTATATATCTTGCCTGCCAGCCTTCTTCAATACTCTGAGGAAAAAATATTGTTTTATGTCCTAACACTGGTTTTATATCTTTTTTCCACTTCTCTTTTTTAAAGATTTTATTTATTTATTTTTAGACAGAGGGGAAGGGAGGGAGAAAGAGAGAGAAAGAAATATCAATGTGTGGTTGCCTCTCTTGCACCCTCTACTGGGAACCTGTCCTGCAATCTAGGCATGTGCCCTGACTGGGAATAGAACCAGCAACCCTTTGGTTCACAGGCCAGCACTCAATCCACTGAGCCACACCAGCCAGGGCCTTACATTGGTTTTATATCTTACAGAGGACTCTGTGATACTTGAATATTGTACACTATCTTAACTAAAGCAGTCATAGAAATAAAAGCCATTGGCCTCTGACCTTTCAGAGATGTCCCCACTAAGTTCATGTGGATGTGATGAAAATAGCAAATTAATGTTTAAGCATTTAAGAAATATTTTGTTAAAAAAAGAAAAGAAATATTTTGTTTATTTATTAATTGGTTTATTTATCAACTATAGCTACATAAGGGGAAGTGAGTTAATTTTGAAACCCACAGTTTCCTTTCTTCTACACCAATAGCTATTGGTGGCCACTAGCGTGTACTTTCCTTTGCAGGAAGTTGCAAAATTGAGAAAGAAAGAACCAAGTTGGCATTATTTTTAGATCTCCTCTGATTTGGATGTTGCTACAGTTCCCACTTTTTCTCATGACAACTGTCATAACTATTCAAAGGAAGAAAATGAGGCAGAGGGGAGGAGCTGGGAATTGTGCCAAAGGACAATGGCAGAAAGTTGAGCTGCAGGGATCCAGGTAGCGCGAGAGCTTCTTTGCTCTGCTCTGCTCCAAGACAGGAGGGGCTCCTACCACAGTCCAAAAACTAAAGTGTGGCTTAAATCAGGTCTCTCCAAGGCCAGGTGCCCTTGGTGAAATAGTTTAAGCTTTCAGCTTCACACCTTCCTCCAAATTTTTAGTATAGTGGTAACTCTGGTACCCAATCCTTTAAGGGCAGGGGGTTGTTGCAATGGTGAATGATTTAACCAAGGTTAAAATAGCAAGGATAACCTATTTTTGCAAAATTTCATTTAATTCAGCTTAACAAAACAGTGCATATTAGCTTAGATCAGTGGTTGGCACACTATAGTTCACTGCCTCTTTTTGCACAGCCTGCAAGCTAAGGGTGATTTTTACTTTTTAACAAATTTTTACATTTTTAATAGGTCGAAAATAATTGAAACAGTAATATTTCATTACATATAAAATTATATGAACTTTCATTACATATAAAAATATAAAATTAAAATTTCAGTTTGTGAAAATTTATTTTCTCTCTTACTGTATCAGTACCTACATTATATCCTTGAATTTGTCTATTGACCTGTAAAGCCTAAAATATTTACTACCCAATCCTTTACGGAAAAAGTTTGCAGATTCCTGGCTTAGAAGAGCATGGAATTTAGTGTCTGGCAGACCTGGACTGATCTCCAGGGCTGCCATTTACTGATTGTATGACCTTGAGAAAGGTCTTTGGTGCAATGGTAAAGGATATAAACCTCAGTTTCTTTGTCTTTAAAATGGGTATACAAATAATACGTTGCAGAGTTAAATGAGGTAATGTATCTCACATGCTTAACACAATGCCTATCAGATGGTAAGGGATGTCCACATTATTATTATTGTTGTCATTTGACCATAAAGCGTCTGAAACTAAACAAAACTGCAAAACTAAGGAAAATTTAAAGTTATATTAGAAACTATGATAGGTTCTACACTATTATAGTTAGGAAACTTAAAAACTTATTTTAAAAGGCATTTTTGATTAAATAATTACAACAAAGGCTCCCTCAACATAGAATGATAAAATTGGTAAGTTCCATGTTTAAAAGTAAAAACAGTCATACCAGGGAATGCTGGGCTTGCAGCATGCAGGGAACGCTGACATTGCAAGCCATGTATATGGATAATCCTAACCCTCACACCTTCAGACACATGCTTGCTGAATTCTTTCCAATTACTAGAGTCAGCAAAGAAAATGGCAGAACTCCACAAAATTCATAGCTAGATAACTTGATGAAAAGTATTATGGAAACAGATAAAAGGAAAGATTTTATTAAGTTGTAATCTTCATATTCATACTTAGGTATGGCTCAGTTGGGGAAATCACCACAAATAGGTTCTAACTCCACTCTGCTCAGAAGGTCAGGACTTAGAACTTCTGGGGGCAAGACCTGAAGGCAGTGCTTCTCTGCAGATTCACACTGGCAACACCACATTTTGATGCACTGAGAGACCTTTAACTTTTTTTTTAATAGCAGCTTTATTGGGATAAAATTCATAGACAATATTATACACCTACTTAAGGTGTACAATTCGGTGGCTTTTGGTATATCCAGGGTTGTGTTACCATCACCACAATGAATTTTAGTGCATATTCATAACCTCCAAAATGTACCCATTAGCAGTCTCTCTCCTCAGTCCCCTGGTACCTAGTAACAACTAATCTATTTTCTACAATATTTCTATAGATTTGCTATTTTGGATATCTTATATAAATGGACTTATACAATACATGGTGCTGTGTGAATGCCTTCTTTCACTCAGCATAATGCTTTCGAGTTTCATTCATCTTGTTGCAGACATCAGTACATTACTCATGTTTGTTGTGAAATAATGTTCCATTACGTGGATATACCACATTTTGTTTATCCATTCATCATGTGATGGACAATTGGGATGCCTTTAAATTTTTTTTTGACAGGTTTAACGAGATTTAAAGAAAGAGGAAGATTTGAAGCAATTCAAAATGGTGTCTCTTGAATATAAGTATACACGTGTATTCTTTGGATGCCTTTAATTTTGGACCAGTAAGTAAAACTTTTTGCTCTGACTGAGGCTATACACTGTCACAGTAATACTTGCTGGTCACCTTGACTGAGCCAGTCTTATGGGGCACAGGTTCCTCCTGTTGAGAGATAAGATGTTAATAGAACATTCAGCCAGAACCAGGTAAGAGAATCTGCAAGACTGTGCCTGAGAAATATGTAAGAGAAAGTGGTCAGGGCTGTAATAGCTTCTGTTCAGGCAGTCATGCAGTGCTGAAGGATCACTTAGTGCTGTTTATAGTGCAAAACCTGGAAACAATTGACAGGAGATGGATAAATAAATTGCTGTACAGTCATATAGTGCTGTAGAATATAATACAATGGTGGAGTTGAAAAATATGGATAACCCCAGAAGTTTATATTTTATAAAACACTCTTTCTACAAATTTTAAAGACAAACAAAATTAAACAACACATTGTCTAAGCACATATATTTGTGATAAAGCTAAAAAGAAAAGAGGGAATAATGAATCATCCATAATCAGCTCATGATTATATTTACTACCTTAGGGGAGAGCCCACGGGTTGGACTAGGAGAGAGAATGATAGGTACCTGTAACTTTTTTTTTTTTGTAAAAATTTGGATATACGGGCCTGGCTGGTGTAGCTCAGTGGATTGAGCGCGGGCTGGGAACCAGAGGGTCCTGGTTCGATTCCCAGTCGGGGCACATGCCTAGGTTGCAGGCCAGGTCCCCAGTGAGGGCCATGTGAGAGGCAACCATACATTGCTGTTTCTCCCTCCCTTCTCCTCTCTCTGAAAATAAATAAATAAAATCTTTAAAAAAACAATTTGGATATACATAAAACATGTAATTATATTAGATTACATGCAATTATATTAAAGTTTTCCCTGGTTATTCCTTCAGGTAGAAAAACTATAATTAACGCTGCAGTTTTGTAGTCTCCCATATTTTCCCCTATGAATAAAAGAAAAACTTGATACTAAAAAGTGTGAAGTTGTTAAAGTCTATTCCCTGTGGGAACTGTTTAGGTCACGCTACCCACTCCAGGTTTCAACCAATCTGCCCTCAGCTACAGCGTCAGCCTGACTGCCGCAGCGACACGGTCAGAGGAGGGCTGGTCACAGAATCTTTAACTACCCCGCCCCAGAGCTCTCAGGTCCGAAGAACACGCCCGGGGGGCGTGCCTAACTGGGGAGGCGGGCTCAATCTGAGCCCAGGTAACAGGGGCGGGATTCGGAGGAGCCGCGCGTCGCGGCGTGATGACGCTCGCTGCGCGTGACGTAGCGTGCTCGACGTGCGCAGCTGCTGTTCGGCGTATTGGTTCCAGCTCTTGAGCTGCGGGAGAGGTGTGCGTGCTGCTGGCCGACATGTCACAGGCTATTGGCGCAGTGGACGAGGGAGAGGAGCAGGCGGAGGAGGCTTGTCCTGAGTTGGTCCCCATTGAAACGAAGCAAAGAGACGAGGAGGAAAAGTCTGGCCCCGGCGCTAAGATCCCAGTCACAATTATCACCGGGTATTTAGGTAACTGACCATCCCGGTCTGTGAATGCTGTAAACGCTAGTTATCCTGGGATTTGGGGGGCTGACGGTGCCTCCCCTCCTGAGGCATCCAGGCCTCTGGCCAGCAGCAAATGTCTCTGAGGTACGGGCTGGGCCACTTGATTCAAATACGGATTGCTTCTCATCTCTGGGGTCAATGATGCTCTCAACCCCTGTGCGTTAGATTCACATTTATCAAGTGAGATTGTAAACTAACCTCGCATTTTGAAACTAGTTCTGGTTTTGTGGTCTGAAGCCCGGGTCCATCCCCAAACTATGCAAATTATCTTACCTTCTGAAGGTTATCTACCTCACCTGGGAATCTAAACAATACTGGTCACCTGTCTGAGTTTCTCATCTGCAAAATGGGGCCGGAAATACGTACCTTATAAGCCTATTACCATTAGAGGTTGTCGTGTCTGTAAAAGGCCCCATGCAGGGAGGGGCATTCCTCGGTAAATTCCCCTTCCCCACAAGCCATTCTTTTCCAGGCATTCCTGGAAAGACCAGCTATCAAACTTTTTTAGGTCTGTTAGTAAAGCACTGTGGGAGAAATCTCTGCTCTCCAAGACTGTATTTCTTTTTTGTTTTTTAATTTTTTATCTTTCAGTTACAGTTGACAGTACAATGTTATATAGGTTTCAGGTGTACACCCTCATGGTTAAACAGTATATAACTTACTAAGTAATCGTCCTGGTAAATCTTGTACCCATCTGACACCATACCTACTTTTTAGAATATTATTGACTATATTCCCTATGCTGTATTTTATATCCCTGTAAGTATTCTGTAACCACCAATTTGTACTTTTTAATCCCTTCACCTTTTTCACCTAGCCCACCAACACCCCTCCCATTTGGCACCCTTCAGAATGTTCTCTATATCTGTGAGTCTGTTTCTGTTTGCTAACTTTGTTTTTTAGATTCAATTGTTGATAGCTATGTATTTATTTCTATTTTATTTTATTTTATTTTATTTGTTTTAAAGAAGACCTATTAACAATTCATATAACAGTGGTTTGAAGCTGATGAACTTCTTTAGCTTTTTCTTGTCTGGGAAGCTCTTTCTCTGTCCTTGGATTCTCAATGATAGCTTTGCTGGGTAGAGTAATCTTGGTTATAGGTCTCTGCTTTTCATCAGTTTGAGTACTTCTTGCCAGTTCTTTCTGGCCTGCAAAGCTTTTGTTGAGAAATCAGCTGATAGCCTTATGGGAGCCCCCTTGTAGGTAACTGAATCTTGCTGTTTTTAAGATTTTTCTCTTTGTCTTTAACCTTTTGCATTATTTAAAAATCTTCACCCAAGGATATGTTTTATTGATTTTAGAGAGAGAGAAAAAAACATCAATGTGAGAAAGAAACATCGATCAGTTGCCTCCTATACATGCCCCAACTGAGGATTGAACCTGCAACCTAAGTATGTGCCCTGAGTGGGATCAAACCCTCAACCTTTTGGGGTACAGGATGATGCTCCAATCAACTGAGCCACCCAGCCAGAGCTAACCTTTGCATTTTAATGTTGATGTGTCTTGGTTTGGGCCTCTTTGGTTTCATCTTATTTGGGACTCTGTGCTTCCTGGACTTGTATGTCTATTTCCTTAAACATATTAGAGAAGTTTTCCATCTTTTTTTTTTTTTTTACATAGGCTTTCAGTCCCATGCTCGCTCTCTTCTCCTGCTGTCATCCCTATGATTCAAATGTTGGTATACTTGAAGTTGTCCCAGAGGTTCCTTATACTACCCTTGTTTTTTTAGATTCTTCTTTTTGCTGTTCTGATTGGGCGTTTTTTGCTTCCTTACATTTCAAATCACTGATTTGCATCTTGGCTTCATCTACTCTACTGTTGATTGCCTGTAAATTATTCATTTCAGTTAGTGTATCCTTCATTTATGACTGGTTATTTTTTTATGGTTTCCATGTTGTTTTTTATGCTGTAGGTGTTCTAAGTTCATGGAGCATCCTTATAACTAGTGTTTTAAACTCTGCATCTAGTAGATCGCTTGTCTCTGTTTTGTTTAGTTCTTTTTCTGGAGTTTTGATCTGTTCTTTCGTTTGGGCCATGTTTCTTTGCTCGGTTTGGCAGCCTCCTTGTATTTCTTTCTATGTAGTAGGTAGAGCTGCTCTGTCTCCCAGGCTTGGTAGAGTGGCCTAATGTGTAGAGTTTAGTGGCACATCACCCTCATCACCCAAGCTGGGCACTCTAGATATGCCACCCTTTGTGGGCTGTGTGCATCCTCCTCTTATATTTGAGCCTTGATTGCTATTGGCACATTGATGGGAGAGATTTACCCCCAGGCTGACTGGCCACAGGACTGGCTGTGACCACTTTGGAAGATAAGCTGTGTAGGGGCCAACCCCATGGAGTAGGCTTACTTCAGGGGGGCTCTGGTGCCCATTGAGTCCACCCCTTGAGTATGTCACTTTTGGAGGTGATTGGGTGGCCCTCCACTGTGGTTTGAAGCTGTCCACCAGGTGCATTGGCTCTGGGACTTCCCATGAGGTGCAGGCCAAGGTTAGCCACCTCCTGTGTTCTACCCAGGGCCACCCAGCATGAGCTACAAAGCGGTCTTAGTAGATGGTTTCTGCTTTTGCTGGGCTTGGATGTGCCCAGGAGAGGCCAAGCTGTGAACCAGGGCTGACTGCCACTAGTGCTAGGCCTGGGGCCATTTAGTGAGTGGTATGGGGCATACTGAGGCCAGATGGCTGCTTATTTGAGAGGTTTTAGAAACGTCTGAAGCATGAACCAAGACTGGCCATTTGTATGGAAAAGTCACTGGAAACAGCTTGGATTGGCCCACAAGTTGGGTGGGACAGGGTCTCTGGGAGTCACCAAGGCCAGGCAGACTCAAATATGGCACCTGCCTGTCAGCTCTGTGGCTCTGTGTGGGGAGGGCTCAGAAAAGGAACAGTGGCCTCTGCCAGCACTTCTCACTGGGAGAAAGCTGCCCCTCCAGTTTTTGCCTTGATGCTGGACAGTTCAGTTTCTCCACATATGTCCCTGGTGCGCTTTGAGCTGCTCATTGCCTCTGTGCTGGAGCTGAGAGTGAGTGAGTCTGAGTAAGTCCATGTGCAGGCCCTTTAAGAATGCCTGGGACTCCAGAGCACACCATCATCCTCAGCCAGGAAAGTTAAGAAATATAAACAAAGTGAAAGGATTTGGGGAATACCATTCCTGGATGCTGCTAGAGACAGGTACAAATTTGGTGCACCTGACGACCTTTTACATAAAAATAAGTAAATCACTGGTGTTTCCCTTTTTCTTTGTGCTTTATAAACTGTTAGTTTATTCCTATTTTTAGTCTGGACTAATTTTATAATGGAATTTATTTTTTTGTATTTTTCCACTGTTATTCAAGACTGTCCTGAGAAACGGAGCAAATTCCTTGTCCAAAATAGTATAGCTCAGACTTGCCCCTCTGGCCTTCCTCATTTTACTCAGTGGTGGGTCAGGAGAGCAATGGAGATAATGCTCTGAAGCTCAGGAGGGAGGCTCATGCAAGCAACCTTGTTGCTGAATCTAGGGCATAATTTCACTGTTTATTTTTGATCATCATTTTCTCTTTCTTGAAACATTGTTTCTTCAGCTTCCATCACATTTTTCTTCTGATTTTTCCATCTGCTTCTCTGGTTTCTTTTAAATTTCCCCACCTCTGTCCATTCCTTTAACTTCACACTCAAATAGTTTCTATTTTGATGGCCCACAGACATCTCAAACTCCACTTGTCCTGTTATCATCCCCACAAATCCTCCTGCTCCTATGACCCTAATCACTTAGAATACTCTAAAAGCTTCCTAACTAGTCTTGAGTCATGATGCCGTTGAGTGTATTCTGTGTATTTTAGCCTTAATGATCTTTATTAATGTCAATCCGATTGTGTCACACCCTTTTGTGGTTTCCATTTGAGTTAAAGTTCAAATTCCTTAACATGAATTACAAGGTTCTGTATGATCTGGCTCTTGACAACCCCCCAGCCTACAAAACTAGCCCATTGAACTACTTTTACTTCTAAAAGATGCCAAGAATTTTAGCCCTTGTATACTTCTTGTTCTTATTCCTCTGGCTCGATGTCCTCTTAGGTGTTCCATAGCATCTTGGACATCTATTAAATGTATCATCCTGTGACATAATTGCCTCTGTTGATCTGCATTTCCCTCCAGATCCCACTTAATACTCTTAAGCTGCATGAAGGTAGAGACAGTTTGTCTCTGTCTTGTGCACTTTTTACCTGGGCCCAGCATAAAATCTGGTCGCTAGTAGATTTTGATGCAGTAGAACTGCATCTTAAAGCCTTTTGCCTCATCATATGATTAATTATTAAGCCCTAGTAATTTTGTTAGAAAGTCTCTTGTCCTCTCCTTTCCATTTCCACTGCTGCTCCCTAGCGCCGTGCTTCTGTTCAGGGCCATGTCTGACACTTGGACTGGTTTTCAGAATTTCTTCATGGCTCTGCCTCCTTAGGGTCTGTCCCTTTTATTTTGTACTTCACACTGTGGTGATGTTGGGCTTCCTAAATAGAGCCCTCTAAACACAAGCCTTCAATAGCTTTTAATGGAATGTGACCTAAAAATGTTGCAGATATTAATACCCTCAGTAAATCCCTCCTAGTCATATCCTTGAAATCTTGTAAATTCACTTCAGAAGATGTGTACAAGTGTTTGTAATAGCAAAACACCAGAAAAAACCCAAACGTTCACCAACAGGAAAATAGATAAATAAATGATATATTTATACAATTGAACTACACTACTGTGCAATTGGGATTGGGGGAGTTTCTTTTTTCTCTATGAACTTTGGTGTCTGTGGATCACAAGACAAATGTTTTTCTTTTACTTCAGCTGAACATACTAGGTTTGATATGCCACCTACTGGATAAAGTTAGTGTAGCTTTATGAGTTTATATTTCTAAAGACTGAATATTCTGTCTTTTGTTATTTCCTACATCCATTCTTTATTTTGTGTGTGTGTGTGTGATATACATAATCAATTTTATAGGTTGTTTGAAGCATACTAAAAGTAGACATATAATAAGTTTGGATTTATGTCTGATTAATGATGGATGTTGAAATAAAAGGGGTTTATATGTAAATTTTAGGGAATTAAAGCATCTATTCTTGGCTAAGAAATGTTGTCATCTTACAAAAGGATTTAAATGTTTTATATTTTATAAACTGTATTAGTACTTTATTCCTTGAAAGCCATTGCCAATGTTTTTCATTTAATAGGAAATTTAGATACCTTTATATTAATTGTATTATACATTATACAGAAGGCATATTTTTGTCGTGAGGTTGAAGAAAACTTTATGATCCAACTTGTAGGAGTATTTGTAAGTATTTATAAATGTTATGTCAACAAAACATTTTTAAACTTTTCAAAGGGTACCGGTACTTTAGTCTTCCTCTAGAATTATCTTAGTTAAGTTGAAAAATAACATGCAATTTTTTTTTTTAAATTGGTACTCTATGTCTTTTTATTTAATTGATTTGAGGGAGAGAGACATTAATTTGTTGTTCCAGTGATTGGTTGATTCTTGTATGTGCCCTGATTGGGAATTGAAACCTCCAACCTTGATATATCAGGACAGCGCTCTAACCAACTAAGCTACCTGGCCAGGGCTCTTTTTTTGTGTCTTTAAAATCAGTCTTTAGCCCTGGCTGGTGTGACTCAGGGGATTGAGCCCCAGCCTGCAAACCGAAGGGTCACTGGTTTGATTCCCAGTCAGGGCACATGCCTGGGTTGCAGGCCAGGTCCATGGTGGGGGTTGTGCAAAAGGCGACCACACATTGATGTTTCTCTCTCTCTCGCTCTCTCCCCCCTTCCCCCTCTCTCTAAAAATAAGTAAATAAAATCTTTAAAAAATCAGTCTTTAAATTTTGTTACTTAAAAAATATGTATTTTATAGGTGCTGGGAAGACAACACTTCTGAACTATATTTTGACAGAGCAACACAGTAAAAGAGTAGCAGTTATTTTAAACGAATTTGGGGAAGGTAAGTAAAGTTCAGTAAATGCCATGCTGCAAGAATTTGTATGATAATTTGTTCCACTGGTGACTTAATATTCCATATTTTGCAATGAAATGCAAGGCATTATAATGTAAATACATTGTATGGATTGTTTTGGAAGAATTAGATTAATTTCTGTCAAGCTTTGTTTTGGACAGAGTTTGAATACTGAAATTAGATAGTTTCTATAAAATTTCATTTTATATAACTTGAATTCATACCAATGGGATTAAATTATAGATTTTTACATGAAATAACTCCAGAAGTGAAACTCTATGATACATGAAAAAAGGTGCGATTGTTCTGACTATATTGTTTAATTGCAACTTTTGAAAAATTTGAAAATGCTTCAGTTATTACAAGTTTACCTTGTTGAATGTTTATTATCTGCAAAGAAATTGAAACTGAAGTTTTAAAAATAAGTTGAACGTATGGTCTCTGTCCTCAAGAAAATTCAGTTTTCTGTGGAAATACATTAAACATTCTAATTTTTTATCTTTAATATTGAACTATAGTTTTAAAAAATCTATACAGCAGTGTTAGACACAGTTCTTTGATTACTTTTATAAGTTTTTCTTAATAAGTGTGAATTTTAATAAAAGCTTACTTTTAGCCCAAAATTGTAACTTCTATGGGATATTTCTTAAGGTATGCCATTTTTTTTTCTGTTGTAAATTAGTAAAGGAGCTTGTTTTTACGAATAGTTTGAGAGGTCTGTTAGTTAAATATGATTTCTGGTTTCAGTAAACTAAAGAGAAAAGTCCTGTTAGGCAAAATAAAAAACCCTAAGACTTTAATTCACAGTCTTTTATTCTAGCTTCCTATTAACTGCTCATCTTTTGAACACTGGTTGCATTTATTATTTCTTACTATTTTTCTTCATTCTTTCTGGATCATTTTTACAGTTTGTCCTTTACAGCATTCACAATACTTTCGTTCACTTTATATTGATATTCTCTACATCCTCAATTCTGTTGTGACTTCTTTCACAGCTCTTTGTCATCACTAGCTGAAATATAAGCAAAAAATGTAAGTGAAGAAAATATTTTCTTTTGGCCTTTTTTCTCTATTGGAGGAAATATAAGACATTTAAAAATCATTCTTATATGATAGCCAGCATATCAGAATCTCAAATATATTTTTTCTCAAGGAAGCATTGCTGGGAAATGTGTATTTGGGTAAAATTTAATTTTTAAGTGAGCACATTGAGACCTTGGCTAAGCAAACTTGCTCAGATGACTGATGTTGTTACTCATATTGGGAGTATTGAGTAGGCTGTCTAATAGAAATAAAAACAACTTAGAGAAAGAATGAAAATAAAAATATAAATAAGGACCTTAAGAGGTAGAAGGGCATATGAAAAGTAATGTATAAAACATACTATCTGAAATGTTGGTCACAAACAAGAAAGTGCCTCTGGAATAGCTACCTCATTAGGAACTGGGAGTGGGCAGGAGGAGGCCTGAAGAGAAGTGTGGTGTGTTCATTAATTTTGGATCTGCCTCTTTAGGTGTTTAAATCCTCTTTAAGAAACTAAAGCTAAAATACCCGGCTGGTGTAGCTCAGTGGATTGAGCGCGGGCTGGGAACCAGAGGGTCCCGATTCGATTCCCAGTCAGGGCACATGCCTGGATTGTGGGCCAGGTCCCTGGTGGGGGCCATGTGAAAGGCAACCATACATTGCTCTTTCTCCTTCCCTTTTCCTCTCTCTGAAAATAAATAAAATCTTTAAAAAAAAAAAAAAGAAACTAAAGCTAAAATAAGCTAGAGTGGCATAGTTTAACATATTGAAGCTGCATGAATAAGTGGAAGAATAAAAGTTATGCATTTTCTGCTTTGAAATCTCTAGTTTTGAGTGTTCTCGCACACACACACGCATACACACTGGTTTGCTAGTGAACATAAACTAAAGCGTGCTGCTTCTTCTTTCAGGAAGTGCAGTGGAGAAATCCTTAGCTGTGAGCCAAGGTGGAGAGCTCTATGAAGAATGGCTAGAACTTAGAAACGGTTGCCTCTGCTGTTCAGTAAAGTGAGGAATGTGTTTACTGTGTGCTTGTCGGTTTACTGTAAATGCTTACTGATGATATTTCCAGCTTTGATTTTCTTGTGTAATTTTACTGAATTTATAGAGTCTGCTTCATTGTATTTTCAAACAGAATATAGACTTATTGGGATGCATTTTCTTAAATTGCTTCTTGCTATCTTATTTATTTTTCTGTATGCTATAATAAACACTTTGGTCCTTCTTTATTGAGTTTTTTAATTGTTTTTGATGTCAGGATTTATTTAATATCTCTGGTGCATGAAAGTCTCATTTTATCTGTAAGAAATGGTTCTGATTTTAGTAAGTCATTGGTCTTAGTTCCAAGTCTTCAACCCCTAAAAACAAAAATAACTATCAAAAAAGCAGAAAATGTTCACATTATGTTCCACCAATCATAGTTCATTCCAAGAACTGTCTGTTTTATTCACTGATATAGCACAGATCCTAGAAAAAGACCTGGCACGTAGCAGTCACTTGAGTGGGTATTTGTTGAGAAAATTAGGAAAATTAATGTCTGTACTGTGGATTTTGTGAATTCTAGTTAATTAAATTTTTTCTACATCATTTATCTTAGGGGTTTGACTTTGAGTCAAATGCATTAAAAGGCTAAAATCATAACATTTTCTTAAACAACCAAAATGCAATCTATTAATTATTTTCTTGCTCTTTTTATATTAGAAGAAAAAGGAGAAATTAAAAACTGGTACTCTAATTCAGAACAGAATTAAAAACTGTTTAATAGTAGTATCCTTTTAGCTGTTATAGTAAACTGTAATTCACAAATTTTATCATTATTTTGAATGTTGATTTTTTTTCTTTCAAAAGATATAAAAGTAATAGATTCTGACTTTATAGTCAGGTATATTAAAATTTCCTCTGCTTTTAATTTTAATAAAATTAAAGTATTAACTCATGTATCTGATTTCTTTTTATCTATCAGTGTATATGCATCTGTTTTTCCCCTCGTGGGTAAATATTGGATGGGCATTTTGTTAGACGTTTGAGAGTGAGTTAAATTTTCACACGCCTAAAGATGTTTTTGTCTCAGGTTGCTGAATATACTTTTAAATGTTTGTAATGATTGCTTTAAAATGCTCAGACAATCGTTCAACTCTATATTATGTTTTGGTATTTTCCAGGGACAATGGCCTTAGAGCTATTGAGAATTTGATGCAGAAGAAGGGGAGATTTGATTACATACTGTTGGAGACCACAGGGTTAGCTGATCCTGGTAAGAAACGATATGAATAACTGCAATATAGTTCTTAAATATTTTAAAATAAATGTGCTAGAGAAATATCTAAAAATAAGTATTGCCCTGGCCAGGTTGCTTAGTTGGTTGGAGCATCATCCTGTACACCAAAAGGTTACAGGTTCAATTCCTGGTCAGGGCACATGTCTTGGTTGCAAGTTGAATCCCTGGTTGGGGGCATTTGGGAGGCAACTGGTCTATGTTTCTCTCTCTGTCTCTCTGTTTTTCTGTTTCTCCCTCCCCGCTTTCCTCTCTTTCTGAAATCAATAAAAAACATATCATCAGGTGAGGATTTAAAAAAATAAGTATTACAGCTTTACTCTAGATTTAAAAATAGTTCTTTGTTTAAAGAGGAAAAATACTGGGTTGTGTTTTTCAGCAGATGAATCATGATGCGAGTACTTAGTACTTTTAACCTGATAATAGAAATTGAAGTTCCGTTGATTGATTTAGGATTTTTGGTAGAAACAGAAATTGTTTTAAAATATGGAAATTTAGGGAAAATTGAGACATTTTACTTTTAAGTTTATATTTGATTGGTTGTACCCTACAGAGATCTTATTTCTGAATACTTTCCAATCCAGTTTTCTTAGAGGGTCATTTAGAGATATTTAAGGGCTGTGGATTCTAATTCTAACAATACTTATTCCTTCAAATTATTGTTAGCATTTTGTTTTTCTACTACTGAACGTAAAATATTTTTTTTTTAGTAAATGCTGTATTAAGGTGTAGAGTTAAATCAAGCCTCCTGAGCCTTTTTCCTGGTGTAGAATGAATAGTAATTACTCATGAAATATTTTGCATCTGAATGGAATTACATGTGAACTTCCCTGTTGAAAGCCACAGAAAGTCCACCTGTTTCTAACAATGGATTTCTGATTCCTTCTTACCCAAATAATTTTTAGGTAGCATTTTTATACCTAGTTTACAGAACATTCAGTGTTTGTTTTCTAAGCCTGACCCATGTTAGTATGTCATGGAAAGTTCAAATGTAATCAGTGGTTATTATGCTTAGAAGTATTACATAATAACATTGTCCTCATGTTTTCAAACTGGTATTGAATTGGGCTATTTTGGTCCATATTGTAGGCATGGATTTTTCATACATTTCATATATTTCCAGTAGGTTTGACTGATGGTACAACTTGAACTATTACATTGGTATTAAATATTAAATCAACTTAAATCTGGTAAGATGTGAAAATATATAATATGCCTCTTTTTGAAATAGCAAATATCATGTTTTTTTTCATTGTAACACTAGAGAAACCCTTGTAACTTTTCTTTGAGAGTAGGTGAGTTTTTAAAATATGGTTCAGCTTTTCAGAAGAAGAAAGAAAAGTTAAGGATCTGAGATAAAGCTTTTGTAAGAATTGTAGATATAAATGAGTTAGTGTATTGTACTTCTAACTTTTAGAATAATGATTTTTATTGTTTGGCTAAAAATTAAACATTCATATATTTTAACAAATTAAAGAATACCTAAGAAAATATGGAGAAGTTTAAAACAAAATCACCCTAGATCTCAGTACCTTGAGATACAAGTAGGTGATTTTCATTCTCAGGATTTCTCTCTGCCAATGCTATTCATTGTGGTATGTTGAATGATAGTATTGGCCTTAGTTGGGAGCTTGTAGAAAGTGCAGGTTCTTTTTTTTTTAATAATTTTTTTTAAATCCTTACCCGAGGATATGTTTTTTATTGATTTTTAGAGAGAGAGAGAATACAAGAATGAAACATCGGTGTGATAAACATCAATTAGTTGCCTCCCATCCGTGCCCTGACTGGGGATGGAAGCTGTAACCTTTTGGTGTTCAAGAGGACGCTCCAACCAACTGAGCCACCCGGACAGGACGAAAGTGCAGATTCTTGAGCCCCATCTCAGACCTAGTGAATGAGAATCTCTAAAGGTGGGGCCCAGCAATCTGTTTTAATAAGCCCTACAGGTGATTCTCCTAAATCAGCCATGTGTGTGCCACAAGCATTTTTAAAACATGGAATACCTATTTAGTTTGAGGCACTGACCTCTTTTCCCTTAGATTGTCAAGTTTAAAAAAAAATATGACAGTAGTCAACACAACAATAGGCATCCATTGTGAATTAATCAAAATTATACCTATTTGTCAGATTGGCAAAAATACATTTTTGGTGTGCTGCAGAATTTTAGTAATTAGTTTATGTGCCATGAGATGGAAGAAATTGAAAATCGCTATTATAAATGCATAAGTCTGGGAAGCCCTGCTCTATGTACTTATAAGTATACAGAGATTTTATAAAATGGCATTTCATTCTTTACGCTTTTCTGGATAATTATTAATTTAGTTTTACTTGAATTTCTTACAAAAGGAGAGAACTTGAAAGAAGTGAAGGCATTGCTGAATGTCAAGTTAATGCTTCTTGATTGCAAAAGATAGGAGATAAGAACATCAGTTGGACAAGTTGTTTTTTTAAACTACATTCTTCAGTTTTGAGAGTATTATTTATTGACACTCTGGCAAAAAGATGAGGGAAGTAACACTCTTCTACTTTCTCCCGCCTCCTGGTTTTGTTTTATTGTATTCTGTGCTATGTTGTCAAGGTTTCTAATATTTTCATCCTGTCCCACTTTGTTTAGTTTTATATTTAAATGGTTTTAGTCCTCATTACCAGCCTGTGGCTTCTCCATTCCTTAGTTCATCCTTCTCTTGATTGCTGAATTTAGTGGTCAGGTGATTTTTTCAAGCAGTATATGCTTTATTCCCTGAGTTCTTGCATACTTCGTTGCTTGAGATTATTTGTTTTGTTTTTATACCCGAAGGATTAGTTACCGTATTTTTCATACTATAAGACTCACCCCCCCAAATTTGGGAGGAAAATGGGGGTGCATTTTATAGTCCAAATGTAGCTTACCTGAGTTCTGTTTACATTTACATTGGTGAAATATTATGTTATTTATGTTGTTAAATATATATTTTTTAAAGATTTTATTTTTATTTATTTTTAGAGAGAGGGGAAGGAAGGGAGAAAGAGAGGGAGAGAAACAGCAATGTATGGTTGCCTCTCACATGGCCCGCAACCCAGGCATGTGCCCTGACTGGGAATCGAACCGGGACCGCTTGGTTCCCAGCCTATGTTGTTAAATATTTTAACACATTTTTTGCTTCAATATTTTTCTTCCTATTTTCCTCCTCTAAACCCGAGGTGCGTCTTATGGTCCCGTGCGTTTTATAGTCTGAAAAATATGGTAGCTGGGTTCAGAATTTCCAGGTAACAACTTCTTTGCCTCAGAACTTAGCAAATGTGGTTTTGTGATCTCTTAGTATTTTTTGATTGGCTGAATTTCCTTGTTCAGTATTTTCTCTTTTTATTTCATAAGGAAGGATTTGTGAATGCTGTATTTTTTGTTTCAATGCTTGCTGTTTCCTTTAATATTTGAGGATGTCTGCCTATTGTTTTATTTTTTGAGAGACTGTTTGGCTGTAGGTAATACTTTTAGGGAACATTTTCATTGGAACTTTGTGGCCATTATTATGTTGGGACAATGAATGTTGCTCTAGGAAAGTCTGATTTTTTCTTCCTACCTCCTTGAAAGTGACTTGCTTTTTCATCCAAAATGCCTGAAATTTTTATTTTTATTTTTGAAGTTCAGTAGTATAACCACAATACATCTTGATGTCGTTCATAATAATTTTTCCTGGATTACAATATACCCTTTAATCTGTAGGTTTAGTTCTTTATTTAAAGACATTTTTCTATTATCATTAATAGTTTTTCTGTCAAATTATTGGATCCTCTCTACTTTATGACACCAATTTTTCTTGTATTGAATTTTCTTTTGTTCTCCATATCTGTTATCCTCTAGTTGTTTGCTTTGTCTTTTGCCTTTTCATTTATTGGAATTATTTCAAACCTTCCTTTTGGTTAGTAGTTTTGTTTCCACCAACATCAATTCTCTTTCTTGATATTTTAAATTAATTAATTGGTTAAGTAATAGTATGTATGCTCTGAGTTTATTTTACGTAGCACTACATGTTACATTTTCATACTATTCTACTTCAATTTTTTTTGTTTCTTCTAAACTGTAATACATGTGTATAGTTTTTTCAGCGTGTTTGTGCTTGACGTAGAAGACTTAGAACTATAATTAGATGTGGTATTGCTGAATTGTTTTTAATACTCTACCCTTTTTACCTACACTTGTTTTTCTCCTGAGCTCCAGTGTGAAAACTGGGTATTGCCGGGAGCAGAGAGAGGGGAAGCAAAGGGAAAAGAGGCGACTGCAAGTGCCTGATGGGCAATGTGACTTTAAGGCTCTGCTCTCTTAAAATAACAAGTGCAGATACCAAGTGCTCCCTGCTCCTGAGTTTGCTCTAACTGCTGTGAATATACATCCCATATCTTGTGCAGGGACATCCTGGAGCTTCAGACCTTTTGCTGCTTTGTCCTGTGAGCCTGAGAAAGTAGCCCCCTTCCCCACAAATGTGGTGATGATAGGAAACCTTACACTTGAAATTTTTTTGTTGACTTTTTTTGTATTGCTTATTCCTCCCTCGGTTCTACTCTTGTCATTTTGAAAGCTTTTTCTGATAAGTGTTAAGACTTTGTAAACTATTATTATATATTTCCCTAGAACCTCTTACTGGGTGTGAGAGTAGAATTAAGAACTATCATAAGTCAGCCTTGGCCAGCATGGCTCAGTTGGTTGGGGCATCCTGTACACTGAAAGGTCACAGGTTTGATTCCCAGTCAGGGCACATATCTGGGCTGGAAGTTCGATCCCCAGTCAGGAGGGTGCCTAGGAGAGGCAAGCAGTTGATGTTTATGGCAGGAGATTGTGTATTTGGTTGCTGCTAATAAAGTTTAGCTTTTTTAATTGTACTTTATTTTTTGTTTTATTAGGTGTGGAAAGGGAGTCTGTAATCTAACTCTGGATTCATTAACCTTTGCACAAATGACATTATGCATTGAATAATTCTTTGTTGTAGGAGGCTGCCTTGTGCATTGTAGGATATTTACTAGCATCTGTGGCTTCTACCCACTGCATGCTGGTAGCAAGCAGTCCCCTATTTGAGACAATTAAAAATATCTCCAGACATTGCCAAATATTCGCTAGAAGAGATAGATCACCCTGGGTTGAGAACCGCTAATTAATTAACTTCATTTTCTCATCTCTCCTGCTTCTTCTAAACACCTGCATCTCAATTTGAAATAGTTCTACCTTGTATAGCCTTTTAAGTATTATACCAAAGGTACACATCAGATTTAGATGAAAAGCTCTAATATACTCTAACAGTTTAACTTAATACCTGGCAGATGTTAACTGTGGAGGATTTATAAGCTATCTGAATAGAAATGAGTAAATATTTTTTGAAAAAATAAGATGGTTTATGTACAATGTTAAGAATTTTATTGAGTGAAAAAAATTAATACTTTTTTGTGATTTGTTTGATGTAGTGATACAGTAGATTTGCTTTTTTCCCCCTCATTAATTAATATCATGTTGTTAGCCCGGTAAGTGAACAAAATTCATATTGGCAAGTCAGTTGTTTCCCTTCTAGGAGACTGACACTCTCCAGTTCTAAGCTAAACAGTTGTCGTGGTAAAGTAATTTCCGTGAAAGGCACAGACATTGATTCAGCCCCTGTTACTCACAAATCCTATTTCAGTCAAATTGGAAAACTATTAAGTTTTGGGGGAAAAAATCAATAGATATCAGGAAACCATTAGATCTTGTGGCCCTTGCTATATCTTGCATGAGTAATCACTGTAAACAGCTGACAGGTATTTCAGTGTTGACGCAGAGTGATGCTTGCGGGACCACGTCTCATCTGGGCGGGTGGACAGTTACAGACATTGGAATGAGTTCAGTTATCCTCGTTCTTCCCCGGCGCTCATTCTCTCAGACAGCCTTGTCACTAACTGGGCCTGTGATGCTTTGAAAGTCAAAGACTTTCTTTGCTGTCAGTTTGCTTTTTCTGGTGTTGTAGCATACTAATCATGGTGTGTGGCTCGGTACCGGACCAGTTTCTGTCAAAAACAAGTTTTAATTTCTTATTTAGAAATTATTTTTCCTCAGACCAAATTTTATACTAGTATCAAGTAAATAGTGTAAGGATTTCTTGTTCTTTTTCTTCTATAAAATTTGCAAATATGTATTTTTTTATTTTTTGGGCAAGTGATTTTGGAATTATCTATGTTTTGTTTTACTTTCCTTTAGAGAGATAATTTATTATTTTTAAACTATGCGATTATTATATTCAGGAGAGAGAAAAGAAAAATAAGTCCTCTGTGCGCACAGTCATATTGCCCAAATTATTTGATAATATCTGTGGGTAAATTATTCTGGCATTGGTAGAAGCTTGTTGTTGGGTTTGTTATTTGATCAAAGTTGGTCTACTGTTTTTTAAGACAAAGGGAGAGGGGAAGAAATGGGTATAAATAGTAAAAGGATCTATCACTGTAATTCCCATAAAAAAGTTGGAAAACCATATTTAGTTTGCATATGTGTTTGTCTGCTAATTCTCTTGGGGCAAATTAAAACATGGATAGAATTGTGTTTCTCAACTTGAAGAAATATTTTATGTGATGAATATTATATATATGTTTTCAGGTGCTGTAGCTTCTATGTTTTGGATTGATGCTGAATTAGGGAGTGATATTTATCTTGATGGTAAGTTAAAAAAGAATCTTTTTCTTATTGTGGTGGTTAAGATGATTTTTGTTCATTCATGTTACAATTTTAATTCCTTATATTGTTATTCTTTTTTAAACTTGTTTAGTTTGACGATGAAGTAAGTCTTTGTTCATATAGATTCTAAAGCATGTAGGTAGAACTAGATGTCATATCTTGATCTCAACTCCCAATTTAGTGCTTCCCCTAAGGTTTTCCTTTTAAAATACCAGGTGGGTTTCCTATCCCCTCTGTTGTTTGGTTAGTGTTCTGTTGTGCGTCCTCCGTCCACCCTCTGTTGTGTCTTACCCCACCCTTTCCCCACAGCTCTTCGGTTTTTAAACCAAGTCTTTCATAGCCTAAGGGGTGGAATAATTTTAGGAATCATTGAAGCTGGGCCTTGTTACTTGGCTGTAATGTATGTGGCATATAGCTGGTTGAATTCTTCAGGTATCATCAAACTCATTCATTCTACTGTTACCCTTTGAAAAATTGTTTAGCATATACATTCGTAGATTGTCAACTAATTGACCATTTGGAGATTTAGGTACATATTATGTATAACATTTGTGTGAGTTAGATTTGCTGAGAGATTGTAGGAGCAAGATATTTTAAGACATCTCAGGTTTGTTAAATAGTAATGTCAAATGTTAAGAAAAATCTTGACTTTGATTATGTGAAAATAAACTAGAAATAACCTATCTGTCTTGTGTAATGCGTCTCATTTCACTTTATATTATGAAATTTAAATTTGCCTCATAATATTTTGGATTATAAGCTAAAAAGCTTACTCATTTAATTTTAAAAATTTATTTTATAGCCTCTGTCGTCCCTTAAAGTAGTGTTAGAAACTCAGTACATATTTGAAAATGCATCTGCTTATTAATGAAATTGAATCCGTATTTTTCTGACTATAAGACACACCGGACCAAAAGACGCACCTAGGTTTTAGAGGAGGAAAATAGGGAAAAAAATTTTAAAGCAAAAAATGTGGTAAAATATTTAATAACCTAAAAACATAATATTTCACCAATGTAAATGTAAACAGAACTCAGGTAAGCTACATTTGGACTATAAGATACACCCCCGTTTTCCTCCCAGATTTGGGGGGAGAAAGTGCGTCTTAATAGTCCGAAAAATACGGTAAATTGCAGCCTTGGCAAAAGAAAAAAATGTTACCAAGTAACATTTGTGAACTGAAATAGATTCTCAAGTATAAAGTTGATTAAAAGATTTATTTTTTTTGTAGGTATCATAACTATCGTAGATTCAAAATATGGATTAAAAGTAAGTTGAAAAATTGGTATGAGTTGCTAATTATTTAAGAGCTGGGTATGTAGAGATTGATTATATTGTTTTCTCCACATTTGTGTCTGTTTAAAATTTTCCTTAACAAAAACTTATTTTAAAAAGTATCCCGAACAGATGAGATTTGTGTGTTTATTATTTTGTGTTTTTGATTCAATATTTTCTATTACTCTGGCTTGAGGTGATAAAAGTTGGAAGTATAATATTTGTAATAAAGATAGTATAGGATAAAGTTTGGGTGTGTGTAACTCCTCAGTAGGATTCAACCCCAATGTTAATAGGTTTCTCTGATTGATATAGGAAACTGAACTTGATAAAGCATATGAGATCTTATTTTTCTATTAAACTGCTATCAGACATAAGCTGGAGATAATTGAGCTTTAATAAAATGCTGCTTTACCTTATTTTGAAAAAGTCAGGACTTACACATAGGTTCAATGAGGAGCAACTTTTCATTAAAAGGCATCCTGCTCTGAATGTATTTGGAACTAACAAGGTCCTCAGATACATTTAAATGGGCTTCATTTTGTAAACTGCACTTAGTAAGATTTTTAAAAGCATGTTATTACATAAAATAAAATAGTGTTTTTCAACTTTCTAAGTGAAATACTACAAAAGGCAGAAGAGAGTGAAATTATCCTCCACCTTGCAGTTCCAATCAGGGGATATGGATAGTGCCCAAAGTAATCATTTTTAGAAGTTTAAATTTAACCTTTAAAAGTTCATGTCTGTGCCCTGCCCGGGTAGCTCAATTGTTTAGAGTGTTATCCTAATAGACCAAGGTTTCAGTTTGATCCCCGGTCAGGGCACATACAAGAATCAATCAATGACTATGTAACTAAGTGGAACAACAAATCTCTCTCTTTCTTTCCCCTCTCCCCCCACCCCCATCTCTCCCTCCTTTTCTCTCTTTCTCTCACTAAAGTCAATAAATAAAAATCTTAAAAAATTATGTCCTTTTTATATTCTATCCTATAATACATCTAAATTTGTTAATTTGAAAAAAAAAAAAAATGTTTTTCTTCCAAACCTTTATTAAAATGATGCTCTAGAGGTATCTTCCCCATACACCAAGGTTGTGAGGTTCAGTCCCCAGTCGGGGCACATGCAGGAAGCAACAAATGAATGCATAAATGTGGGGAACAATAAATCGATGTTTCTCTCCCTCTCTCAAAAAATCAATTAAATATTTAAAAATGAAATAAAATGATACTCTAGAAATCTATGGCAGGCTTGTCAAATTGTTAACAATACCCTTTCACTGGCCCTTCAGTTCCCTCAGGGATAGAGCACCTTAACTTGAGAAGTTTGGGAGATAATTCCACTTCAAATTTTTAGGTTCAAATTTATTAATAATGGTCTTAAGAATCAAAGATCCAAAATATTATAATTTTTCTCAGAAAAAAAACCAATTGTTCTGCTATAACTTTTCTAGCAAAATGTTGATGAAGGAAACAAAGAAAAAGTCAGATTCTTTATTCTGAATGATTATTACTGGCATGTTTGAATTCATCTCCTATATAAATTTCTTACCAAATTTGGGATACCTTTGGGATAGATAGCAGTTAGGATATTTTATTTGTTTTGTTTTGTTTTGTTTTGTTTTTGACAGACAAAGTACCATATCCAAAATCAAACTCTTTATGTATTTATGATTTTAGGAATAATTTTATATGTATATTTGGGTATGGAGAGTAGTTAAGTAGAATCTATTATCGGTGTGATAGAGGCCAAAAAATCAAAGCAGCATTCTGAATAATGCAAACACAGTAAATGTTTAACCCCCTGCCACCTTGATAAAACCTCTTAAATTATTAAATCAATATACCTACATAAAACTGACATACTGTCAGGGTAATGGAAACTTTAGATTTTCTAAGTCAGATGCCAGATAAATAACTTTTCCTTTATATAAAGAATTTGCCAACTTGTCCAATTCCTCGGGTTACAAAGCTTGACCTCAGTAGCTGCTTGTGATTCAGAGAATTCTGAGGCAGAACAAGTAATGACACTTGGATAATGGGCAGCAATTTAAGGGTGTCATGCTTCACAGAGCCAGCCCATCATAAGTAAAGCTGAGAAATGGTACCCTGTGGCCAGCCAGCCAAATTGAAACTGAAGTGGTAATTGATATCATGGGCTATCACTCTAATGGGATTGTCACCCATTGATCTGAAATATTCATTTTTTAATCATGGGCAAAGAATTGGACAACTTCCAATGACAGCTCTCTATTCTCAGGACTTGACACCCAGGCTACCGACATTGTTCTTTTCAGTTCTACAAATGTGACAGCATTTAATGCAATAGAATCAGTGAATGAAGTTACAGCGAAAAGGTCAAGTGAGAGGTTTCTCTTTGGTTCTTTTGTCATATTGCACAAGCTGTTGAAACAATTCAATCAGAAACAGTTTGGCTTGGAAAATAGCAGAAAAATAAATAAACTAACGTTATGCAATAATCTTTTCTTTAAAGATAAAATAGTGTTAGATTTATAACTGATCATTTGGACCTGCTCATTCCTTTTTTTTTTAATGTCATCTGACATCATTGACACTAGATTTATTTCTACTTTGGTCAACAACAGTGTTTTTTCTGCCCCCCCCCCTTTTTTTTTGACATAGCTTGTTTCTATTTATGCAGAAAAGAACACCCTTTAGCCTTTACTGAAGTTGTGTCTACAGCAGAGTTATTTAGAAGGGTTCCTTTGTTATGGTGTGTTAAGTTACAGGGTTGAACCTTAATCTTTTGGATATATTGGATTAATTAGTGCCAGAATTGTTTTTGTCTTTTTGCTATATAAGCAAAAGCCATAGTCTCTAAGCAGAGACAAGGACTCCTTTGAGGGAGGGAGTGTGTGTGTGTGTGTGTGTGTGTGTGTGTGTGTGTGTGTGTAAAATGATTTTGCAAAAATGTTTATTGCCTGTACAGGTGGAATAGAGTGTCAAAATTTCCACCTTTTACCTTATAAATGGAAGTCATTTGACTTAATGGTGTAAAATGTATTTTTAGAGAGTTATCTTTTTGAATAGTAGACATTGGTTTTGGTCTTTTTTGTGGAGTTTGTCTTAGGGAGGTAGGAAGTTGCATTAAGGGAAATGTTGGGCTGATATCCACAGAAAATAAATGTTAGTGTGCATTTATTATTTCTTTATATAGCTTGCTTTCTTTCTTTTTCTTTTTGCAAGGCATAGGGGAAAAAACAGCATTCAGGGTCAAAGATAAAAGCATTTCCTTCATATTAGCTCTCAATATTTTGTTAATGTTTTCCCTTTTTTTAATTGTTGTTTAAGTACAGTTGTCTCCATTTTCCCTCCACCACTTCCACCTGCCCCACAACCGCCACTTCCCACCCTCAATCCTACCCCCACCTTTGGCTTTGTACGTGGGTCCTTTATACATGTTCCTTGACTTGTCTCTTCTTCTTTTCCCCATATCCTCCTCCTCTCTCCCCTCTGGTTACTGTCAGTTTGTTCTTTATTTCATTGTCTTTGGTTCTATTTTGCTTGCTTGTTTATTTTGTTGATTAGGTTCCACTTACAGGTGAGATCATATGGTATTTGTCTTTTACTGCCTGGCTTATTTCCCTTAGCATAATGCTCTCCAGTTCCATCCATGCTGTCATGAAGGGGCTAATAAGCTCCTTCTTTCTTTTTGCTGTGTAAAATTCCATTGTGTAAATGTATCATAGTTTTTTGATCCACTCATTTACTGATGGGCACCTAGGTTGCTTCCAGCACTTGGCTATTGTGAATTGTGCTGCCATGAACATTGGGGTGCATAGGTTTTTTTGAGTTGGTGTTTCAGGATTCTTAGGGTGTAATCCCAGCAGTGGAATTGCCAGGTCAAAAGGCAGTTCCATTCTTAGTTTTTTGAGGAAATTCCATACTGTTTTTCACAGTGGCCACACCAGTCTACATTCCCACCAACAGTGTACTAGTGTTCCCTTTTCTCCACAACCTCTCCAACACTTGTTTGTTGATTTAGTTATAATGGACATTCTGACCAGTGTGAAGTGGTATCTCATTGTGGTTTTAACTTGCATCTCTCTGATGGCTAGTAATGCTGAGTGTTCTTTTGTATGTTTCTGGGCCCTCTGTATGTCCTCCTTGGGGAAGTGTCTGTTCAGGTCCTTTGCCCATTTTTTTAATTGGATTGTTTATCTTCCTGGAATGAAGTCATGTGAGTTCTTTATACATTCTGGAGATCAAACTCTTGTTTGAGATATCATTGGCAAATATATTTTCCCATATGGTTGATTCTTTTCATTTTGCTGATGTTTTCTTTGACCGTGCAGAAGCTTTTTATTTTGATGAACTCCTATTTGTGAGGGCACATATCAGTGAAAATATTGCTGCATGAAATATCTGAGATTTTCCTGCCTATGTTCTCCTCTAGGACTTTTATGGTGTCACAACTTATATTTAAGTCCTTTATCCATCTTAAGTTTATTTTTAAAAAATATTTATTTATTTTTAGAAAGAGGGAAAGAGAGAGACACACACGTCAATGTGTGGTTGCTTCTCGAGTGTCCCATACTAGAGACCTGGCCTGCAACCAAGGAATGTTCCCTGACTGAGAATGGAACCAGCTACCTTTTGGTTCACAGGCCAGCGCTCAATCCACTGTATCTTTTTTAGGTAGATCTATATTGCTATGAACTTCCCCCTCAGGACTGCCTTCGCTGTGTCCCATGGGTTTTGGACTGTTGTGTGTTCATTTTCAATTGTCCAGAAACTTGATTTCTTCCTTGATCTCATCATTAACCCATTTGCTGTTCAGTTTCCATGTGTTTGAATATTTTTGAGTTTTTTTCCTTGAGGTTGGTTTCTAGTTTCAAGCCCTTGTAGTCTGAGAAAATACTTGATATGATTTCAATTTTCTTGAATTTGTTAAAGCTTGTTTTGTGTCCTATCATGTGGTCTATCTTGAAAATGTTCCATGTGCATTTGAAAAGAATGTGTATTTTGCTTCTTTGGGATGAAAGGTTCTATATATATCAGTTAACTCCACTTGATCTAATGTGTCATTCAGTTCCACAACATCCTTGTTGATATTTTGTTTGGAAGACCTATCCATTGTTGACATTGGGGTGTTGAAATCCCCTACTATAATTGTGTTGCTGTCTATATCTTTCTCAAAGTCCTCCAAGATTTTTTTATATATGTGGGTGCTCCTATATGGGATTCATAGGTGTTTACAATGTTTATATTTTCTTGATGGATTCTTCCCTTGAGTATTATGAATGTCCTTCCGCATCTCTTTTTACGGCCTTTGTTTTGAAGTCTGTTTTGTATTAAGTATTGCTACCCTGGCTTTTTTTCCCCTGCCCATTTGCTTGGAGTATTTTTTTCTAACCCTTCACTTTCAGTCTGTATAGGTCTTTTGTTTGGAAGTGGGTCTCTTATAGGCAGCATATGTGCAGGTCATGTTTTCTTGTCCATTCAGCTATTCTGTGTCTTAATTGGAGCAGTTTCTTCACCTTCTTAAACTAGTTCCTTTAGCATATTTTGCAGTGCTGGTTTGGTGGAGGTGTATTCTTTTAGAATTTTTTTGTTTGCAAAACTCCTTATTTGGCCTTCCATTTTAATTGAGAGCTTTGCTGGGTAGAGTAGTCTTGGTTGTAGGCCTTTGCTTTTCATTACTTGGAATATTTCTTGCTATTCCCTTCTGGCTTGTGGTGTTTCTGTTGAGAAGTCAGTTGCTAGCCTTATGTGAGCTCCCTTGTATGTTACTTCCTGTTTCTCCCTTGTTGCCTTTAAGATACTCTCTTTGTCTTTGAATTTTGCCATTTTAATTATGATGTGTCTTGGAGTGAGCCTTTTTGAGTTCCTCTTGATTGGGACTCGAAGAGAGAAAGTAAAATGTACATCATGAATAAAAAAGGGAATGAAGAAGGTGGAATTTTCACAAACTTGATGGACAAGAAATGAATGTTAAATAGCTATGTAGGAAAGAAGATATAGCAAATCATGGAGAACACAGTGGATTTCATCTTAGTAGCCCCTAGTATTTACCACTATTTTTTCTTTCTGGATCCACCCTCTGGTGATGTCAGGTGTTGACCGTGTCTGACCTTAGGCAGCCTGTTGTCGACCTCCAGGGATCTTCTGTCTGTGGCTGTCTCCTTCAGTTCTTAATCTATTCACTCTGCACTCAGTAGTCAGGCTTAAGCACTGTAAGGTAGGACAGAGTCCTTCCTGGGGTCCAGGCTGCTATTTCCCCTAAGGCTGCTGCTGCTCAAAGGGGAGTGGTCTGCCTGAGCAGGATGGCTGCTGCTGTATGGGGCAATGGGATCCTGGGGAGCTACTCTCTCAGTTCTGTCTCCTAAGCTTCCATCCCCAGTCTCTCTTTAGGTGTCTCTGGCTCTCTCTGTGCTCCATATTTGCTGGAGCCCAGGGTAAGTGGCTGCAAATTAAAATTTGTGTGTTGTCCCTTTAAACAACTCTTTGTATCTCCAGCCATCTGTCTCTGGCAGAGAGCAACCCTGCCGCTTTTTTGCTGCTGGTTGTTATCTGTGTACTTTTCAGGCTGTGGTGGTCTAGGCAGGGGGTCCCAGCTTTGGGTTTACACCCTACTCTTCTCAGGGGATCCAACCTACTGCTTACTTATCCCTCTGGCACTGCTGCCTCTGGGCTCCCATCCAGCCCTCTCAAGTCTCTATTTAGCTTTTAGTGAAGATTTCTAATCTTCAGGAGAAGTATTAGTAAATGCATTAAAAACATGAGTTAATTTGTGAAACTACTATTTTATTAGTTACATTTAGGTATGGAAATTCAAAACTTGCCATACGTTTTTTTATACTGCACCAGCTCACAGGCACTAGCCCCAAATCTATTGGGTTGACCAAAAAGTCCATTTAGTTTTTTCTGTAAAATAAAAGACACATTTTTCATTTTCATCAATAACTTTGTTGATTTGGATATTTTAACTATGTCAGCTGTTTCCCACCATTGGCTTCTAGTGGGTAGAGGCCAGGGGTGCTGCTAAACATCTTCCAATGCATAAGACAACCCCACAGCAAAAGATTGTTTGACCAAAATGTCAGTAGTGCTGAGAAACTTCACAGACCACCTTTGACATGTTCGCTTAGTCACAGTGCCTTCTCCATTCACTGCACAAATCTTTTTCTGTGTTTCAGCTGTGTTTTTACCTTTCTTGAAATAATAAAGCATAATACACCAAAATGTTGCATATTTTCTTCCATCTGCAATATTAAAATGGCTACACAAAAATTCACCAATTTTGATAAGTTTTTTTAAATGCATGCCAATATGATAGTTGTCACAATACAATGTAACAGATTGTTTCAAATGAAGTTAAAGACAACTTAGCACTAATAGAGCCATCATCCAGAAAAAACTAAATGAACTTTTTGGCCAAACCAATGTATGTAAAGAAAGCTTCCAAATGTTTAACAATAATCATGTTTTGAAAAATATTTTTTTAAAAGAACAACATTATTATGCCCTGGCTGCTGTGGCTTAGTGGATGAAACACCAGCCTACGAACCAAGGTGTCTCAGGTTTGACACCTTGGGGCACATGCCTGGGTTAAAGGCCAGGTCCCCAGTCGGGGGTGCTCGATAGGCAACCACACATTGATGTTTCTCTCCCTCTCTTTCTCCTTCCCTTCCTTTCTGTCTAAAAATAAATAAATAAAATCTTAAAAAAATATAGGGTCATTCAGGAACAGATGCCTTGCTAAAAATACATCTTTGTTAAATAGATTACTACTTAATAGAAAGGGATTTGTTGCTTTATGTTGTATAGAGTTTTTCAAGGAACAACCTTCATGTATCTATGTCAACAGATAGGGGGTGTTAATTAGAATTCATTTAACAAATATTTGTTGAGCCTGGGTGTTAGGTACTCTTTTCAGGATGGTAACAGCCTTATTCTCAAGAGGACACAATATTGAAATTTGTTAACAGCCCCAGGTCAAGAATAATTAGCAAAAATGGTAAATTTGATCTTTTGGAAAGGAATGATTTTTGCTCTAATATGCTCCAAGGTCTGTGACTGCCATAATTTGAGTGAGTCTGCAGTTAAATTTATAGGATTGTACCTTAAGTGAAAAGCAGTGCAGCATGACTGTAGTTTTAATTTAGTCTTATTTCCCCCGAAATAGAATTTGGCAAACCTTTAGAAGAAAAAAAGCTTTTCTCTGACATAACCAATACTATTAAATAAAATTATTACCAGTTTACTCTTAGGTTTCAAACTGTCCAAATACCTTAATGCTCTGCCTCCCCTTGAATTATGAAACTGTGAAATAATCTTTTTTAGTATGTGTGCTGCAAAAGTGAGCACAGTGAGTAATTTTGAATGTAATTTTTAGATAATCTTTATGAATACACTTTTATGTCATTATTAACATTTTCATAATATTGTTTACAAGACAGATTTTATAAAACAGAAAGCTTTCACCCTGGCTAGTGTAGTTCAGTGGATTGAGCACTGATCTGTGAACCAAAGCATCGCCGGTTCAATTCCCAGTCGGGGCACATGCCTGGGTTGTGGGCCAGGTTCCCCAGTATGGGGCATGCGAGAGGCAACCAAACATTGATGTTTCTCTCCCTCTCTTTCTCCCTCCCTTCCCCTCTGTCTAAAAATAAATAAATAAAATATTAAAAAACAAACAACCCAAAAAGTTTCACAGAGATTTTTAAATTATGTTCATTTTACTCCTATTGAGCACATTTTCAGTTTCTGAAAACTAGCCCTATAATATGGTATCCTGTGATGGTTACAGTTTTAGATTTAGTTGCTTCTTTTATAAGATGAGGAGACTAGCCTTTTCCCGTAATTGTTGTGAGGGCTAAATGAGATAATATGTGTAAAAGGATTTAATAAGTATGAAATTTGATTCATACATAAAAAATACTAATCTAATTGCCCCTGACTTTAAATAGGCAACATTTGAGCGTTAAGATAATGAAAGTGAAACATTTTTCAGAGGAACCTTATGGAATTGCTAATGTTAGGGATATAAATAGGATTATGGAAAAATAACAACTGACCCCAGATTGATGAGAACTACCTGTGGGTCTCAAAGTCAATATCAGAATATTTTGGGGGAGATAGCTTGACTCTGGAGAGGTCAGCAGAATAAACAGTTGCATGGAGAGGCTGATCACTCAAGCGTTTATACAGGATGGCCTGCTTTCATGCTAGCATCAGGGCTGCGCCCCTCTCTCAGCATATTTGTGTCTAGGGTATAGGAAGGGCCCGGCGCTGTGCCATTCTGGGGTGGGGAGGGGGACTGTGTTGCTGTTGGCATTCTGTCAGCGGGGTTCTTTCACTTGAATTTACATGTGTCTGTTTTACAGAGAACATATATATACTTATAGTGTTAAAGGTATTTGCTAAAGATCCTGATAAATCTTCTGAAGTGTAGTTTTTTAAGGGAAGTATATTTGGCTATAACAAATCCTGTTACTCTGTGCTCTAGAGTCTGATAGGAATGGGGGAAGTATATTAGATTTTATGAAAGTACAATTTCAGTGGTTATCTTGTTAAGTAAGTAATATTTAGAACAAGAATAATGTTGTAAAAAGGAAGATGCCTGAAATTTGAACTGCGTTTTTATGCCTTCATTTAAATATGGAGGATTTTCTATATATAAATCAAACCTTCATGCTATATGTCTTTAAACTTACATTATGATATCATTTCTCAGTAAAGCTGGAAAAAAATAAGTATGGAGGATTTTTTTTTTAAAGAAAAACATGATGTCAGGGGATACTAATTCCCCCCAAAATACCCCTATGGATTCACTGTAGGAAGAAAATTACAAACAGAAAAGTAATTTGTGTATGTGGAGCTTGTTGAAGTCTTTATCAGAGGCAAGAAAGGAGTCTCTAAAGTAAACTTTTTTGTGTTAACATTTGATTTGGTTATACCACAGTAACTTTTTTCAAACTTTGTTTTTGTTTAGCATTTAACAGAAGAAAAACCTGATGGCCTTATCAATGAAGCTTCTAGGTATTCATATTTAAAGTATATATTGATTACTGGCTAATTAGAAAGAGAACATTATTGATATGAAACCAAAAACAGAGATATATAAAAGCATAAGTCAAGGAATTTGTTATTCGTTTCCTGTAGTTGAATTATGGCTAACTGTTTATAGTGGTTTGATAACTAAAATTTTATTTAAAACTATTTTTTATAGCATAAAGTGAGTGCTTGGCACAGGAGTTCTTTGTGATGCTCATGGGAAATGTAACATTTAAAAATATTTTCTCATTCTCATATAATTTCTTTGGGATTGAAGATGATTATAAAAAAAGTTGGCTCGCTTATTGCCTTCTTTAACAGTAATTCATTTGATTTAAGTGTTCACTGTTATTCAGAACAACAGAGGGACAAATATGAATCTAGTTTTAATTTGGCATTAAGAAATTTTTTTTTGTTTAAATACCTTTATGCCCCTAATAGTTTTGTTTTTAGACTTACAAATATTTAAGTTAGTTTGCCTACCCTAAGCATATTCTCCCTAATGGAAAAAAGGTTTTTGGATAAATGACAGTTACTAAATATGCTGCTGGGTTTAAGAGGGAGGTCCCTTGAGCTTTGCAGTGGATGATCCAGACATAAATAATGAAGACTGCAAGCCAGTGATTGATTCCCCACCGTTTTGAAGTGTGGTACTCTGCTGTTTTGTAATCCTGCCTGAACACTGCGTTTGGTACATGGTTTCAGTTGAAATGAGACTGAACTTAAGTGTTTTTGTAAAACTTTTCTCCTTATTAAAGTATGTTTATTATAGAAAATGTAAATAAGCAAAATAGCAAATGTCAAAATATTATAAAAACCAAAATAAAGTTAAACATAGAAGACCTCCAATTTAAAGATTATAAATGTTTATACAGGTATTTTGAGATGGGCACATTCAGTCTTTATTCATGTAATGGGATTGGGATATGCATACTATTGAAACCTGCTCTTTTAATGAATTAGTTGATTTATTTTTGAGAATTTGGCTGTGCTGTTTATCAGCTATACCTTCAGGTAGCATAAAACTAGTATTAGGAATAATCAATCTAGTGATTAAAATTTTCTAAAGAATTGAGGAAAATTTAAAGACTTCTCAGCTTTACCAGTCCTGTTAATAGAATATATAACTTCTGTTTATAGAAAGCTATTTTCTTATTCAACCTTCTGTCAACTGGATCCTTTAACTTGAACATATATGTGTGTGTGTGTATAAAACTTATCTGTTTTACAGAGAAAATATATATTCCTAGTGATGAAGTATATATACTGTTAGAGATCCTGATAAATCTCCTCAAGTGTAGTTTTTAAAAAAACTGTTTAATATAGTTTTAATGTTAAATAAACTTATTCACCTGTATTTGTTTGAAAATTATGGTAACTATTACATGGAATATTTTAGTATATAGACTATCCTTGTATTTTTTACCATATTGGATATCTGAATTTTATGCTTTTCTTTACAAAGAAAATCATAAATTGATAATCATCATAATTGTAAATCATCCTTGTTTGTAAAACCTTTGAGGCTTATCTTTGTAGTTCTAGATTAGCAAGTGAAAGTACTTAGTAAATATTTTTAATGAGTAATGTGAAATACGAATTTTTATAGTGACTAGTATAATTTATCCTTACTATTTGAAGAATAAGTAGGTTAGGAGTAAATTGAATTACTATATAGAGCATTATATAGTTTTTAACTGATAGTTGATCTGAAGGAGATGTTTTATTTATTTTTTAATTTCTTAACACTTCTTTTTTGACATTTGTTCTTGTTTGCTAATTTAGGCAAGTTGCTTTGGCAGACATCATCATCATCAATAAGACAGACTTGGTTTCAGAAGAGGATTTAAACAAGTTAAGAACAACTATTAGGTACAAAATTATGTGTTAAGTACCTACAAATTCAAAGTGTACCATACAAAATATTTTTACCATTTACCATTAGAGAATCATATATATTGTTATTGCCTAAGTGACTGTTATGTAAATTGTAATATATGAAGTTGTTCCCTATTGCTTACAGAATATAGTTCAAAGTTCATAGACTGATATGTGAGGTCTTCTGACTTTATCCTCCTTTTCCTGTCCTCTCTTTGACTTTTTCCTCATGTGAAATTCTGTAATTGTATGCAGGGTGATTATTTACTTACTTTCTCATGGATGTGTCTTATGAAATTCTTTCATTACTCATATTGTGTTCTCTCTCCTTCTGCCAGTCCTCAAATTCCTTTTCCTTCTCTGTTTTTCTTCCTTTTTTTCCCCAGTAATTTTATCCATTCTTTAGAGCCCTTTCACTCCGCACCTTTTTCTTCCCCTCTCCTCTGTGAAGCCTTCCCTAACTCCTGTGGTTTCACTTTTACCTGAACTCTCATTGACTTTGGTCTTCCTTAACTGTCTACTAACCATACGTGTTTTTCAGCTTGTTTTAATTTCTGCAGTATCCATGGCCAAGGCTAATCAATATAGGATAATATGAATTATACTCAAATATGTGTTAAATGATCTAACAGTAGTTTTAGACTTTTCAAATGAGGTTAGAGTTCAGGGACTTTGAACTATTTTATAAGAACTAAACTAATAAATGTCACCTCTAAAGAGACATTGAATAGCTTTTATTATTAGTCATCTTTAGTGGGCATGGTCATCTGACATCAGATTTTGAATCCGTCAGTGCCAATTCATATAGTATGAGTTATAAATCGAATCAATGAAGCTAAGATTCATTAGGAGAATGGCTGCAATCATAATGATTACAGAAGAAAAAAACCCATTTTTTCTCCATAGTTGGTCTTATTTTAATAGTAACATTCTCTCAGGCTTTACTTTAAAAACTGCTATAATGTCTCTATGTGGAGGGCAGGTAGTATTGCATAGTATTTAAGGTCACGGACTTCAGAATCTGCTTGGGTTCTAATCCTCGGTCTGTTTCTCACTATATTATTTTTAAGTCTCATCTGTAAAATAGGAATAATACCTGCTTCCTGAATATAATGTTGGTAAACTTTGTGCGGTGCCCAGTGCATAGTAAGTGAGCTATTAGCTCCTATCACTATTAGATTATAATTTTTTCTTAGTTTATAAAGTAATTTCAAGTTACAGTGAATAAAAAAAAAAGAAATAAGAAGATGGTCGACAATTTTGAAGAGTCTAAAAAGATGAGCCAGTGAATGAAAATTACTTCTTTTACTCCTTTTGTCATTGGTTCCCGAAATTTTCTCTTTTCAAAATCCTATGCATCCTTGTGATTACTAGAAAAAAGACACAATCTCTGTAGCAAACATTTTTGATCCAGGATTGTTACTACTGGGCTTTTCTATACTGACTAAGCTGGGTCTCCAGTACCAGCAAGACTATCACCCAGCTTGTTGCCAGCCTGTGCTATGCAGCTATACCAGAAAAGAATTTGGACAAAGCACATTGATAAATTACAGACCCTTTTGGTTTTTCACTCTCCATTGTAATCAGACTTCCAACTGACTCAGAATTAAACATATTTGAGAGGAAATAGCCTTCATGTTATAGAGTATATTCAAAAGAGAAGATTAAGAATTTTGTGAAATAGTGGAGAGACTTGCCTTAGAATTATTGTATGCAGGAAGCCTTGCCCATGAGAACATGCTTGAACAAACAGCAAATCTCATTAGCAAGCAACCCTAAGGGCAATGGAATCAATGATATAAAGATAGCTAGATCAGGTGTATAGTATGTTGAAAAGGATTTAACAAGTACTTTTGATGCCATCCAGCAGGAGCCATATTTTATTATCTCAGTATCAGAAAGGGGAAGGCTGGCAGAGTGGGGAGAGATCCTACTCAGGGAGTTGAAGAGCTTAGTCTATAAAAGAACTTGAAAAGTGGGACTTAAGTGCTTCTGTGAGTATTGATGGCAAGCTGGGGTCAAAGTCACTCACAGCTAGGTTTTTATTTCTAGCATGTGTATAGTCATTCCTACAAAGTGTGCTTCAGGAATATTGGGTATCAATAAAATTTTTTACTTACCTACTCATTTTAAGAACATTAGAGTTACTGGCTATTTATGAATCACATTTTCTAAAGTGAAGAGTCTTTTTGTAAATCACAAAGCAGCCCATAGTCTCTGAGCTGTGCAGTAGATTTTTGCATATCCAGTTTTAATGCCGCAGTGGAATATGCCTGACTTATGATTAAAAGGAAAAGAATAATTAAATTATGTAAATTTTGTTTTCTATTTTTTGTTTTTTTTTAGTTCTATATATATTTATATATGCTTATTTCATATTTTAGAAATAATATGCCTTGTGTGCTTTTTAAAAAACTTAACACCTTTTTACCTTTTCTTCCTCACTTTTAAATTTATTTCAGATCAATAAATGGACTGGGAAAAATTTTAGAAACACAAAGATCAAGGTACTTTTAAAAACTATTACTGATATTAACAGTATATAATTTTAGTTAATAATAAGTCATTGATAAATATGCTTGATTCTAATGTAAGAAAGATACATGCATATTTTTTAAAAATAGGGTCCAAAAATGTTTTGAATATTCTTTTAAAATTAGTTGGACATATTTATTTAACATATTTGCTTCTCCTTCTTGTAACTAAGACTATAGAGCCATGATGACACTATGTAGCTGCTTTTGCCTGATGAAGAGGAAAACAGGGCTTTCCTCTAATTAGTATAGAAATCTGAAAAAAGAGTATATTACTAGGAATCATATTTTAATTTGAACTATCTACATAGCTTTCTAATATTTTAAAAATCTTCTGCCCTGGCTGGTGTAGCTCAGTGGATTGAGCGCGGGCTGGGAACCAAAGGGTCCCGGTTCAATTCCCAGTCAGGGCACATGCCTGGGTTGCAGGCCAGGTCCCCAGTGAGGGCCATGTGAGAGGCAACCATACATTGCTGTTTCTCTCCCTCTCTGTCTCCTTCCCTTCCCCTCTCTCTAATAATATATACATAAAATCTTAAAAAAAAAAAATCTTCTTAGTGTTTAATGGTTATAAAAATGAGCTGTCATATAAAAAATACATAGAACCTTTAAGTTTTGTTACATTCTTTTTTAAAAACTTTGATTTCTATTTCCTGTAGGTTTTTCTCTCTTTTCATTGTGTTTATACAGATGTACATTACTTTATAAAATTATGTGTTTTTAAAACATCTGTAAAATTGATTTCTGTAGGTTGAACTCTGTTTTCCATTGAAACAGATTTCAGGAAATTTCTGTACAGGGGTATTTCATTAAGCTCATTTTTTTTTTTTTTTAGCAAGAATGGCTCAGCAGCTGACAGACCCAGCATCATGCAGCCAGCATCTCAGACTCCCAGCTTACAGTCTGCTGCCACCCGATTTTTAATTCAGAGATTCTTTCCTTGAAAGTGCAGCAGAGACCTTCATTGAGTGGCTCGTCTGCTATGGCAGAGATTAGAGGTGCTGACAGACTACCATAAGTGTTAGGCAGTAACAGCAGCAGCTGCTTATATGCATGTCAGCAGCGGGGGAATTAATTTGGTATGCATTCTCAGGAGCCACTCATGCTGGCAGAGGTAGCAGAACAATGCCCTGACTGTAAGTTCTGTATAGTCACACACCATATGTGCTCCCGGCATTTCAAATTCCGCTGTGGAAGAGCTCTGATAACCTACCTTATACTGTGAGCCATTCTTCAGTACCTGTCTTCTTCCTATTGCATTTTACTGTGTCCCTTCTCCTTACTTTTTCTCTTTTTTTATGAAATGACAGACAACCCTTTAATGCTTAAGTGAGGTTTTAAAAATCATATCCATAAATAGCTGTGATTCTGTCATAATAGCATTTCTTTGGTTCATATTTACAAATATATCAAATCAGTTTTTTAAAGGTCCATGAAATTATCTTAATTTTTCTTTTTGTTGGTTTTTATTTAGGACCTCTATGTCCAGCATAATGGTTTCATCTTGAATAGTTTATGTAATGATTTTGATACTTATATGACACTACTTTCTTTCTTTTTTTTTTTTTAAAGATTTTATTATTTTTTTAGGGGAAGGGAGGGAGAACGAGAGGGAAAGAAACATCAGTGTGTGGTTGTCTCTCACATGGCCCCCACTGGGGACCTGGTCTATAACCCAGGCATGTGTCCTGACTGGGAATTGAACCGAAGACCCTTTGGTTCACAGCCTGCGCTCAAGCCACTGAGCTACGCCAGCCAGTGCCTTCTATGACATTTCTAGCATTTGTTCTGTTATATTATAGAACAGCAAACATGCGATGATTAAATTTTACTACTTCTAATCTCCCTTTTTTCTTGTTTTTCAGTGCCTGGTGTTTGCCAGTGCATCTGAGAATCTAGGGACTTTGAAGTAGTACTTTGTATGTTGCGGATTGGTGTTGGATTAGGATTTTCAGTTCAGATCAGAACTCCGTGGTAGAATTCTTACTATTAGGTCATGACTCTTATATTAAATATTTTCCCAAACTCCTTGAGACAGAGCAACTTGAGCTTCCCAGTTTAGAAACTAGGGATTTGGCTTTTAACATCCCCTAAGCATCTTGTGATTGACAAATGCTGACAATAAAAGAACTTACAATAGTAAAGCTGCTATAAGCATATGTAAGAAAGGCTTACCTAGAGAGCATTTAAGGAAGGAGAATGATGTGTAGCATTGTTTTATTGGTGAGACTTAAGTTGATTTGGAGGAAAGTGGAAGTTCTAATGGACCACATAGACTTCAGAAGTAGGAAGGGAAGATTAGTAATATCATTCTTATCTTTTTTTGACTTTTAAAACATCTTGGAGATGTAAGTAGACTAAACAGAGGAAAACCAAAATCCAATTTGTTGATAATAACTTAATCTGTTCAACAAACTATTTATTGAGTATTCTATTACTTGCTAGACATTTTGTGGCATGTTAAAGATTTAGGCAATGGATAAGGCAAAAACTTTTGCCTTGAAGGAGGTGAGTCATTCGAGGGAAACAGAAGCAAACAAGCAAAAACCAATATAGCAAATATTACTATATAGCAGGAATATTAAATGCACATAGTCCTGTAAGATAAAGAAGATTGAGGAACAATTACTCAACTCTTCTTGATGAAGAGTCAGAAAATTTTTACTGAGAAGGTAATCATTGACCTGAGTCTTGATCATTGACCTGAGTTGAGGAATGAGGAAGAGTTTTCCAGGTAGACAAGAATAGTAATGGCTTTCTAGGCCAAAGGAATGTTGTTTGCTTCAGGGACCTGTGAGTATATTGGAATGGCTAGAACCTATGGTGTTATGTTGCAGAGAGAAAAAGATGTAACTGAAGAGATAGAGAACTTACCACAAAGGGTCTTGATGCCATGTTGCATAGTTTGGATTTTCTCCTGTAGGCAGCAAGGAGTTAGGGAAGGGTTTTAAAAGCAGTATGACTCTTGGGAGATGGATTAAATATGGTGCAGTTTTTCCAACTTAAGAACTAAAAGAAGAGAGGAGCAATTTGGGGGGTAGGGTGGTGTTAGTGAGTTTAGTAAAGGTGACTAGTTCAGTTTTGTAGTCATTTGAGGTGCCACTGGGGAAAACATTTGGAAATTTAATTCTAGTGTTAGGACTTATCTATTGAATGATATTGATAACTCGTAGATCTGGAATTGGCTGGTGGTTCTTGTTCTTGCAACTCATGGAACTTTGAAAATGACTGTAGACAATATCCCTGGAGTAGCCCCTGAACCCCCCTTTCCACCTTGGCCAGCCAGAGCCCTCTTCCTTGCCATTCTCCTGTGCCTGGTCTTCGCCTACTTAAAGTGCTCTTTAGACGTGGGGAAGATGGAAAACTCCTCATTGCTTAGGCACTCCTGGCGTAGGTAGTTCAAGAAATTAGGAGAATAGATGACCTTTGAAAGTGTTTACTTCCCTCTTTATGTTTGCTTTATTCTCTCGTTTAGTTTTTACATAATGGTCATAGTTCTCATTTTTCTTTATTTTTTTATATTAATGTTTTGAAAAATGCCTGATGTTTATCTTTTTATTGATGAAAACATAAGTATATATTTATTTAATTTATATTTATAATATATGGAACAGCACTGAGAGTACCAAAATAAACCCTTGCATTTATAGTCCATTCATTTTCTGTTTTTAAAACTTTTTTATTGTATTTTTTCCATTACCATTTATCCTTCTTATACCCCTGTTGTCCATGTCTATAGTCCTTTTTCCTTTTTCACGGTGATAACAGATTTGAAGAAAGTCCATGGTAACTTTCATCTGGAAGCTAAGACTTTTTCCTTTAGTCTCCATTGAGAATCTGGTGAGAATACAGTAAGAGGCTTTGATATTTTATTCTCTATAGAACTTAACTTGCACAGATCTATTGTTGGTCCTCTCTGTTTTGGAAATTTCAAAGGGATCTGGGGTAAAGCAGAATTATCTCTAAATCTATATATTTTCAAGGACACTGTCACAGCGAAACTAGTTTATTTAGAAGCTTGTGTTTCAAAACTGACTTTTGCTATTCAAACAGTTGGCCTGAATTTTGATATTCGCACAGTTGGCATCTGTAAACTTTCAGCTATATCCTGAGATAAAGATAATAAACTTGGGGGGAAGCTTCATTCATCACCTATCAATATAAATATTTGCTCAATTGTGATAGTGAAAAAGGGGATATGTTTAATGTTAAGGCTTTGGTCTCTTAATGTAAATTGATATTCAAACATTTCTTCATGGAGCATTTACTACTTTGCTTGATCATTTTCCTAATTCTGCACATCTAGAATGTCCAGAATCTGAAATATTGTTATAGTCTATTAACATAGAACTTTGGAGTGTGCTTCTTTTAAAAAGATGGGAATCTGTCTGCTTTGTGCCGGGATAAGCATTCATAATCTAAGAGCTCAGTGTTGGCCCAAGTGTGAATATATGGCAGACTGTTGAGAATGAACAAAGCAGACACAGCTGGTCGATCGATCAGTCCTAAGTTAAAGGAGATGGTTTAGCTTACATGTTTACACAGTTTTAAAAATCTTCACTTTGACAAGTTTTGTTTTCCTTGTGAGAAAATTTAATAAATGTTTGGAAAGTTCCTAGAATCTAATTTTGAAATTTAATTATACTATTGTCATTATCTTTAAACATTCCTTGATTGTAGCTTTGATTATAGAAAAATCACTTTCCTTTACTGTTTTATAGACTTGTAAGAATTGGAACTCAATCACTAGTTTTTATAAATATATGTATTTAAATCAGATCTAATGCTAATTTTGATACAGTATTCTTTTTTTATTTGAATTCTTGCTTTCCTAATAAAGTTTAATTATTACTACTAAATTATTCTAAGAGAAATAATGTTTATTTAGATAGACCACTCACCAGAAAGTTTCAGTCTATATGCAACACCATTCTGAAGAAAATGAAATCAAACCCCATTCTTTGCTTATAGAGATGGGTCCTAGAGTGAATATTTCTAATGCACACAGTGGGTGTTTGACTCCTCACATTCCTCTAATGTTGCCTGTTATATCACAGAAGGAGGGAGGTGGAGTAAAAGAAATACAAAAATTCCAGAAGTAATGCTCCTATGTTACTATGTTATTTCCATTTGTTCCACTACGCTCATTTTATGTTTTGAGTAATAAACTGTTGCATTGAAAAGTTTCAGTTCTTTAAGTGATTTTTTTTTTTTTTGCTATAAAAATATATTTGAGCCCAGCTGGTGTAGCTCAGTGGATTGAGCGTGGGCTGGGAACCAGAGGGTCCAGGTTCGATTCCCAGTTGGGGCACATGCCTGGGTTGTGGGCCAGGTCCCCAATGAGGACCATGTGAGAGGCAACCATACATTGCTCTTTCTCCCTCCCTTCTCCTCTCTCTGAAAATAAATAAAAATAAAATCTTTAAAAAATACATATATATTTGAAAAGCTCTTAAGTCCCAGGCTGGGTAGCTCAGTTGGTTAGAGTGTTGTTGTCCAAGTACACTAAGGCTGAGAGGGGTTGATCCCCAGTCAGAGCACATACAGGAATCAACCAATGAATATATCGATAAGTAGAACAACAAATTAATGTCTCTTTTTCTTTCCCCCTTCCTCACTCTCTCTATAAAAAAAATCAATAAGGAAAGAAAGCAAAGGTCATAAATTTTCAGGATTGAAAAGACAATAGTAAAAAAACCCAGCAAACTAAAAAATTATAACTTACTGAAGCAACAATCAAGTAGCCTTGAACTTATACCATTTACCCAGATTTTTTAGTTTTATGTATAAAATCTACAAAATAATTTTTTATAAGCTTTTTGTTCCTTGCCTGTTGTTTTTATGTTTCCAAAATACTATGATATACTGATGAATCTTTATGTTTATGTTTTTGGCAAAAGAATCTTTGAGATTATTTTTCTTGATTAAATGTATTTCATAGAATTTCACACTGTTACTTTGGTTTTCTTTTTTTTTAGAGTTGATCTCTCCAATGTGTTAGATCTTCATGCCTTTGACAGTCTCTCTGGAATAAGGTGTGTTTCCTGTATTTTGGTCATTCTGTTGAAATGCACCTACTATTGCAAAGTTGTAAGAGGTGGAGGAATGATTTACAGAGCTGCACACTTGGTTTCAGCTTCCTGTAATTCCTTTGACATAAAAGACTGTTCCTAATAATTATGTTCTTGAAAGTTTTGTTAATTGGATGTTTGGAAATCACAGTTCGTTTTCCTATAGAAATTATAGTGTAAGTGGCAGTTAACGTTAGAGAATAATTGTTAATATTTCTCCACCAAATATATATAATGCTTTCTGTGACAAAATGCATGAAATACATAGAAAATTGTAGCTTGGGGTGTTACCACAAGTACCTCCTTTTCCCTCAGTAATGGATCAGTTTCCTGCCTCTTTCCCCAAAAGGAATCTTTTTGATAAGGAAGAGAAGAATGTAAATTTCTTTCCTGGATATCGGTATCTTTTTTTTTAAGTCATCCTAACCACTTTTAAGTGTACAGTTCAGTAAAGTATATCCATATTCAGTAATGTATATCCATATATCATAAATATATCCATATTAGTGGATCTACAGACTTTTTTACCTTGCAATACTAAAACTCTGCACCTGTTAAATGACAGCTCTCCATGTTCCCCTTCCCCCTGCCCCTGGCAACCATCATTCTGTTGTTTGTTTCTGTGAATCTGACTACTTTGATACTCATAAGTAGAATCGAACAGTATTTGCCTTATCGTGACTGGCTTATTTCACGTAGTCCTCAAGGTTCATCCGTGTTTTAGCGTACGACAAGGTTTCCTTCCTTTTAAGAGGCTAAGTAACATTCCCCTATGTGTGTATAATGTTGTTATGAACGTGAGTGTGCTCCTGTCTCTTCACGATCCTGCATTCAGTCCTTTTGGATGTGTACCCAGAAGTGAGATTGCTGTGTCCTGTGGTATTTCTGTTTTTAAGTTTTTCAGGAGCCATCGCCCTGTTTTCCATGCAGCTACGCCCTTTTACATTCCCACCAGCAGTGCACAAGGACTTCAGTTTTCCTACATCTTGCCAATACTTATTTTCTGTTGTTTTTGGTAGTAGCTGCCCTAATGGGTGTGAAGTGATCGCTCATTGTCATTTTGATTTGCATTTCTCTAATGATTAGAGATGTTAAACATCTTTTCATATGCTTGTTGCCCATTTGTATATCGTCTTTGGAGAAATGTCTGTTTAAGTACTTTGCTCACTTTTAAATCGGATTATTTGGTTTTGATGTTGTGGCTAAGTTATAGGAGATTTTTATATATTCTAGGTATTAACCCCTTATCAGCCATACGATTTGCGAATGTTTTCTTCCATTTCCTCTGAAGTAGATGGGTCAATAAAACCCTTATGTGAGCGTTTCCTCCTTATACCCAGAGGAAAGGAGCATCCTTATCTCTGAAGACAGATGGACACACAGAGGAATCTGAAGGAGCAGACCCTACCGAGTTTCCCCCAGTTTACTACACTTTGCTCACACTGTGTCCTGTCATATCTTTCCATGACTTTGCACTCTTCGTCAAACCCAACATGAAACGACTGCGCCTTAAGCATTTATTTGGGTCTTCATTTCTTTATGAGGGCTGCTGTGTCGTGTGAAACTTAAGTAATTGTATGCTTTCCTCCTGTTGCTCTGTCTTTGTCAGTCTGATTTTCAGACCCAGCCAGGGACCTGAAGGGGGCAGAAGAAAACGTTTTCCTCTGCCCTGTGGAAGTTTTAGGCAGTCATTGTCCAACAACATTAAGTATTGAGTGTAGGGAAAGAGCATATGACTTGCTTAAGAACAGTTATAATGCATTAGTGACACTTAAAGAAGTAGCTGTTTAATGGGATGCCCCTGCTGTGAGTAAGACCTTTGCATAACTTTTCATTATGCTCAGCTGTTAAACAGGAGAATCCATTCCTGAGCTACCAGCTGGGGATATCTAATCTGACACTTTCCCTGCTAAGACCCCCTCCCCTCCTAGAGACGTGTATTCATTCCACTAGTCCCTATAAGCCTTTTCTTTTTCCTAAACTTGCTGTTACGAATTTACCCCTCACTGTTCTTCAAGGCAACACATCTGCAAGGCTTTAAGTCCTGTCCTCCTCCCAGCTCCTACTCCCATCAGTGTCTAAATGTTTGCTGCAGTTGTTATGGTTATAATTTGTTATGCCATGTTGATCTTCTCTTTTCCTATCAGAACAATGCATTTTTAAGATTCTGACTTTTTGTTTTTACCAGTAACTGAGTATATAGAAGACTTACATTTATGGATACTGTTTATTTTTTTACTAAGTAGTCATGTTCAAGGGAAAACATTTATAAAGGAAATTTTATTCTTCTAACTTTTTTTAGGTACCAGCATTTTCATATTAGAGAGCATGGGGAGAGTTAGTGAGATTTTGAACAATAGTAAAAATGCTTTTTTTATACTTTTCTAGGCCTGTATTAGATCAACAGGAATTAAAAAGAAAACTACTGACATATTTAACCACACAAAATAGTGTTGCTAAAGATTAGTTTTTCTTTACATTGTGTTTATGTATGTGAATGTGTGTACATTTTTAAGAAAAGTTTTAAAACAATCAGCCAGCTTTTCTCTATTAGAATATGTGAGCAACATGTAATAGATTCAATGATGGGTTTTCACTTCCTTGTGTAGCTTTGTATCTCTAAGAAATGTACAAGATTATATAAAAAATGTATTGATCTCTGAGTTTATAATGAGTTGTTTTAGTTTGCAGAAAAAACTTCAGCATTTGCCAACAGTACAACCTCATCTTGATCAGGTAAAAAAAATCTTAAAAATATTTTTGAAGTATTTCTAACTGAATTGGTTCTGTTTGGGACTGTTATATTAGAACTCTTCCTGAAAATGTGTTTTTGAACTGTGTTGATAATTTTCAGACTTGAATGTTTTTGAGGTCATCTAATCTCACATCTTTTTTTTTAAATATATTTTATTGATTATGCTATTACACTTGTCCCATTTTTCCCCCTTTCTTCCCCTCCGCCCCCATACCCCCACATTCCCCACCCTTTAGTTTTTGTCCATAGGTCATACACATAAGTTCTTTGGCTTTTACATTTCCTATACTATTCTTAACCTCCCCCTGTCTGTTTTCTACCTCCCATTTATGCTACTTCTTCTCTGCCCCTTCTCCCCTCCCACCACTCTCCTGTTGATATACCTCCATACCTTATATAAATCCCTTTAACATTTCATACAATAAAGGCTGGGTGATGATGAACTCCTTGAACTTGACCTTATCTGAGAAGCACTTTATCTGCCCTTCCATTCTAAATGAGAGTTTAGCTGGATAGAGTATTCTTGGATGTAGGTCCTTGCCTTTCATGACTTGGAATACTTCTCTCCAGCCTCTTCTTGC